>JBAKBP010030574.1:0-25545 GCA_037953745.1 Lithodes maja | reverse complement strand
AGTCCAACTGCTGATGGACTGGTCCTCATGGTCTGACATTCGAGTAAGAAGCCAGATATGGTTCTTTGTCTTTGAATCCTGGACTTCCTTGGTAGTGTCGACATACGCAGTCTCAATCCTAGGTGGCCCTGCCCGCCGCCCAACATTGTATATTGGCAGCATTGATGATGTCTGAGTGATGCTTCTTATCTTGGACTTGGTAATCTCTGGCAGGACTTTCTCTGGCACAGAGCCTGCAACCTTGGACTGGACAGCAATGCCATTGACTCTATGAGAAGTACCTGCTCCACTTAGGGTCTCTTCAAGTCGGTCAATGTTATCCCAGGCCAGGGTTGTGAACACACCAGGGTAGATGTTTGCTGGCAGTGGAATGTCATCCTTTGAGCATTCCAGCTTCTGGATACAAAGGGCTGTATCGATCTCCTCAAACATTGAGTAAGACACACAGTGACCAAGACGATTCAGAGTTCGGATCAGTTCTGTGTTTCCTGTCAAAGACTTTACAGCATTGGTCAGCAGTACGTGCTTGGGTGGTTTTGTCTTGCCACTGGTAACAGCAAAGACCAAGTCATTGCCAAAGGAAGTGGCAAGACGTTGAGCTCTTTCAGAGGGAGTTTCACACTCACACTCTCCTGTCAGCAGGGTGTGCAGGAATTGAGTGACTGCTGCAGGAATGACATTCTGATCTGTATCGGGAGGCCATGGCTGACTCACATCTTGTTTATTGATCTCATTCCTCAGCTGCATTCCTGCTTTGGTTAAGACATCTTCAGAGTTAGCTGCTCTTGCTTCTTGCAGGTCTTTTGCCATTTTGTGTGCTTGCCGGGCAAGGTCGTCCATTGAGAGGCTGCGTGGATAGATTAGAAGCTTTCCTTTCTCATCTGGGACAAAGCGTAGTGATTCTCCAAACTCGGTTTCAATCTTTCGGCGAACATGTTTCTTTGTCGCTGGTTTCAGTTGGATAATACCACGGGACATCATGGATCTCTCAAGCCTAGATGTGAGGTTTGTCATAGGCAGTACCTCTGGGTTGGGGAATAATTTGGTCCTTATATACAAGCAGAGTTCCTCGAGGGCTTCTGTCTCAACCTCTTCGTAGCGTGCTTCCTCGCTTTCTTCCTGATTTTCACCTGCACCCGACCTGGCGGCCGCTGGGAAATCATCTTTTGTGAAGAGTTTGTAGCACGACTTGTGGTAGTGACCCTCTGCAGCAACAAGGTCTCTGCTAACTAAACCAAGGATTCTCTGGTTGAGTTTCCTTATTGCTGCTCTGCGAATCTTCTCATCTGCTCGTAGCTCAACACACTGTATGAGTGGCTCCCTTGTCTTTGTTGTTTTTATGTACTTGCTTGACTTCTCGCAGAAGATACATCCTTTGGCATACACCCTGCTAGTACTAGGGGCATCCCTTGATGCCCTCCTCCTGGGGTCGACGCTTGCTGATTCTATCTTGACACCCTTGGCAAGGATAGAATCCAGTGACTTCTTCATTGTAAAGAGACTACGACATTTACGGTGATAATGTATGTGTGGTATTCCTCCTTCTTCAAGGCCCTTGGCTGCTTCCAGGACTGGATCATGCTGCCTGATTTCTGCAGCCCTGAGCAATGTGTTCCAGGAGTCCAAATCCTGTGGTGACACCAGAGCATCGCTGTCATCATCAGAGCAGTGGATGATACAGTCGATCCGTGCTCTCTTCCTCGCAGATGGTTCCATCCTGCCGTCAAACAGTCGACACACACCTGCAAAAAATATCACCATTAAACCATGAACAAACAAACACATTACATGGAAACCACTCTACATATGTTTGCTCCTTCCAATAATAAATTATCCCCAAAATATAACCAAAAATCCCCAAATATGAAATAAACCCCTAAATATGGAGAAACTTGAAATACACATCGGAATAATTCTTGTAGAGAATCAAATAAGCTACAAGAGCTGTTAGAATATATTTTTCAATGTTCCCCATATTTAAGGATTTATTCTAGATTTAGAGGAAAATACCCAAAATATAGAGTATATTCCGAAATATGAGGAAATTTGAAAAATACCTAGGAACAACTCTGGTAGAGAATATAATTCTACATAGGTGTTCAAAGTTTCGCGATGATTGTGTGATGGATTTTAAAGAAAATGAGGAAAACGCCGAGCGTCACGCTAAAAATCTTTATTTTTGGGTAGCGCCCCTATTGCATCAAAAAAATTAGACTAAGCTACCAGTGCGAGAAGGCTATCATATCTTAATGTACTTACAGTCACTCTATAAACATTTTAGTACCATTCGTGTTTAGTCACCCCAGGTGGTACCGATATCTGGCCTGGCTCATGGACTAAAATACAACATTGGGAGTTGCCTCATATGACCAGATATTCTTGCATGAATCTCTTGGGCTCAATATCAAACTGGAACAGAAAGGCTACTTCAGATATTTCCATGGTTGAATGCAGGATTTACGACGTACGACCCATATCATACTGGAATAAAAAGGTTAACACTTCCATGGTTGTACTCAGAATTCTGGGCGGCACCTTACGCGAGAGTGGGAGGGACTGCTGCACGACTACCAATAGAAGTTGGGGTGTCTGAAGATGGGGGTATCAGTGGAGCAGTCTTGTGGTAGCGCTTCAGGAAGGACTTTTTCTTACTTGACTTATTTGTTGACTCCAGCTCTAGTTGCTCTGTTGGGGAGAACATACGAGTAGTATGTATCAGGTTTGGGTAAGTTATTGGAGGGCAACAATGCTTCACTGAGATATCACTCGCCTATAAGCCCCTAAAAATTATTAACTTCACCGCACATTTGACAGTGTGGTAATCACGACACTGACTTACGGAAGCGAAGCATGGACGTTGGTTGAGAGACTCAGACCAAGAGTGAGAGCAGTGGAAATGAATTACTTAAGGAGTGCGTGCGGAATTACATGGAGGGATAGACAGACTAATGAGGAAGTAAGAAGGAGGTGTGGTGTGGAGGTAGATGTGCTGGAAAGTGTGAAAAGGAACAACTTGAGATGGTTCGGCCATATGGAACGTATGGAAAGCGAGAGAATGACTAAGAGGGTGTACGAGAGCGAGGTGGAGGGACAGAGGGGGAGAGGTAGACCGAATATGAGGTGGAAGGATGGAGTGAGGAACTACATGAATGAAGGCGGTGCTGGTTGGGGGGAGGGGCGTCGACTGACTGGGGACAGAGGTGCATGGGGGCGGTTCGTTCGTGGCCACCCCTTCGGGGATCACGGCGTCAGGCAATAGATAGATAGATAGATAGACCGCACATTTCAACCTTCTCACAAAAAAGTGCTTCACTATTACATCTGGAGTAAAGACATTCAAAGAGTCAATGGGTACAGTCGCGCTAATAAGTCATGTCCCAGCTGTCATTACGTTTGGCTCGCTGTGTTGTATTAATGTCTGTCAGATGTTGAATAGGGTGGGTAAGTGTAGGACCATGTTGGTATATCTCACTCAAAAAAAAAGAAAACATGTGTAATTATTGCGGATACCAATTATTGATCAAAACATAATCAGTGCCGAGACATCACTTATTAGCGCGACTGTACAGTAACATTATACAATATACTAACCTTTAACATAGCCAGTACTGGAAAGAGGAGAGAGCCCCCCCTTGGATGGTCCACCCCCCGAGAGAGACGACAGATCAAAGAGTTCATCATCAGAGTCTATAGGTACACACTCCCCCTCCCGACCATCTCGACATAACTCCAGTCGGGGGCTGCTGGCATCTTGTGGGAGAAGGAAAAATTGAAAATGAAGGAAGCTTAGAGGTACCGGTATTAAAATTGTTGTTGTTGTTGTTGCTGTTCCTCAGGCTGTCTGGCCGAGCAACCCCAAGGTCCCGAGCAAGGCCATAACCGAGCGCCCCCACAGAACCCTCCCAGCTTACCACTAATAATGCCCAGGTGACCGAAGCCACTCAAAGGCGGGGAGCTAAGGAGGGTGCGGAAACGCCCGGGAAACAAAAGCCCCACCCAAGGCCCTGTGCCCCTCAGCAATTATAAAGGGAAAGTTGAGGGGCAAAGGAAAAATGTGACACTACCGTCACTTGAGATCTAGAAAATATATAAGTAAAAGGAACAGTCAGAGTAAGCTATGGGTATGGCAGAGAACGCTCAACTCTCATTCTGATAGACCAGCCCATCACCACAAGGTATGTGGTGATGGGCTGGTCTATCCGAGTGAGAACTGAGCGATCTCTGCCATACCCATAGCTTACTCTGACTGTTCCTTTTACTTATATACTGTATCTTCTAGATCTCAAGTGGCGGCGTCTTTTCCGTGGATTGACCTCCCTACTGCCAACCTAGAAGTTGGCAGATTGGGAGCCAAAGCGTCACATTTTTCCCTTGCCCCTCAACTTTCCCTTCATAATTGCTGAGGGGCACAGGGCCTTGGGTGGGGCTTTGGTTTCCCGGGCGTTTCCGCACCCTCCTCAGCTCCCTGCCTTGGAGTGGATTCGGTCACCCGGGCTTTGTTAGTGGTAAGCAGGGAGGATTTTGTGGGGGCGCTCGTTTATGGCCTTGGTCTTGCTCGAGACCTTGGGGCTGTTCGGCCAGACAGCCTGGGGAACAACAACAACAACAACAACAACAAGGTATTAAAATTGTTTTACATTATTGTTACTTTCAATTTATTCTGGCTAATGTTACAAGATTTTATTCAGATTTGGAAGGAGTTAATTGTGTAAAATAATATATTAGCATAATGTGACTGACCATTTGATGTAGAATATCCATTATGGTCCAAGATGCCACTATCACCATCCCTGTGTGGACTGGTTGATGATGGTGGTGATGGTGATGGTGGTCTATGTGAGGGAGACTCCTGCACTAGTATGACCCGGTGGTGGGAGGGTTGTGTGGGGCTGGTAGGAGGAGGACTGACTGCAGAGCTACTAGGAGAACACTTGGGGGTTGCCTGGGGAAAGATAACATTTTGTTGTACTATTTAATTATATTTAATAGATGAAAATATGATGAAAATTTCATCACTATTCTGAAGTGGTTAACTGAGAAAGGCCTTCTGCAGATCCCAATCATAATGAACCAAAATGAAAGCAAACATTGGACGGACCTCTGATGACAATGATGAGGCCTGTAGTTCTGCATGGAGTAGCATCTTCAGCCAATATGGTAGTTACTAACCAACTCATGATAGGCAGCACTATAGACTATACAGTACCGGTACTCTGTTTCAGCGACTCTGGCAAAATAACGGCCACCCTATATGTCAATAATTCCAGATGATTGGCTCTTGCAACCGTCTCCAATGTCTCTTCTTGTAGTAATTATTAATTCTAAACAAAGGTCTTAATAATATTATATAATAACAGTCGCACAAGCCAATCAGCTGGAACTATTGCCATATAAGTGGACCATAATTTTGCCAGAGTTGCTGACACAGAGTATAGCTACAAATCAGGCACAGTCTCCTAATTCTAAGTTTTCTTCTTGTATCCCTATCTTCCCACAAATCATACTGACCAAGAACAGCTCTTTTATGGTCACTAACAAACTGAACCGAGATGCAAATATCGGACTAACCTCCTGTGAGGATGACGAAGACTGTAGTTCAGTCTGTGAGGTGAAGCCCAACTCTTTCAGCTCCTGTGTCTCGTCTGGTGATAGTCTGGCCCCTCTCACGCTATGACCACTCACACGTCCTTCACCACCACCACCCACCACTACCACATGAGAGGCACTGTCCCTCTGCTCTCCTGTTCGTGCTTCATTATTGGGGGTTTGTGACTGGGGTAACGTGCCCTGGAAACGAGAGAATAATGTTTGCCTAATGTTGAATAAAGGCCAATTCACACTAGTCATCACGGCACCATCATAGCACGTCACGTCACCGTTCCGCCAACCGTGCAGTGTATTCACACCATTCATCACGATACCGCCCAGTCCGTAATCAACCGTCGAGCAGGTATGGCGCCTCATAGGTTATCCTATAGTCCCAGAGTATGCTGCCACTTCTACAGCACCATCACGTCACGTCAAAATATTCTTCCCGAGAAACCGTGACGTGATGAAACGGATACATGCCGTGTTCATGATGGTGACGTGACGTTTGGTGTGAACAGGTCCATTCGATTACAGTAAACCCCCGCCCTTTCGGATTTCAATCTTTCGGAATTCCCAGACTTTCTGACTAGCATTTCAATTCAGACTCATGGTTCAGCCTTTCAGATTATACCTCCTTCCTTTTCGGACTCATGGTTCAGCCTTTCGGATTTGTCTGAAAGGCAGAGAAAAAATTAAATCGCATTCGGACCAAAGAGCAAAGTTTCAGACTTGTCTGGTTAGGTGAATGTGTATTCGGACTTATAAACTTCGGACATTATTTCAGCCTTTCGGATTTGTGTGAAAGGCTGAGAAAAATTAATTCGTATTCGGACCGAAGAGCCGAGTTTCGGACTTATAAACTTCGGACATTATTTCAGCCATTCGGACTTGTCCGAATGTCTGAAGTGTGAAGTTCGGACTCGGCCCTTTCAGACAGGGGTCTCCCCCAATTAGTCCGAAAGGGCGGGGGTCTACTGTACATGTAAGAAATTTTGACGGAACGGTGACATGACGTGATGTGATCGTGATGGTGATGTGATGGTGCTGTGATGACTAGTGTGAATCGGCCTTAAAGTGTGTAGGCGAGTATATTTCCCTCAGGGTGATAGTGGGCCTCTGCTCTCTTGGGCAGAGTGTAAAAAGATTACAGTATCGTCATCAACACCATGCTTCCTACTGTAAAAAGAATATTCCTCCCATTAACCCCTTCTGTACCGCTACGTCTTTTTAATTTCATTCTAGCTATATTTAGACGATTTTGAGCAGTTTAACCCTTCAAACTCGGATGGTACACGTGTGTACCATTATGTTTTGCCCCGAGGAACCCGGGTGGTAAAACATTGTACCAGTGGTTGAAAGCCTGTGAACTTCGTGTGCGAGGCGTCGGTCCGACGCATGTAAACAACAGCCGGCTGGACCGACGCTCCGCATCTCCGGCCACAAGAAGGAGAGCGTCGCTTGTTTGTGTGTGCCTGTATGTTGTTGTTCAGTATCGAAAAGTGGTGTAAAGTGGCTGTTTTGGCCATAAAGTTATCTCCAATGAAATCATCATCACAGCTCAACCAGTTGACTTAGAGAGCTCTACTTAATGCCATTCTACAGGTAAATAACACAGCTACGCTTGGGGATGCGCGGGAATGCGGGAAGCAGTCTGATTAACGAATATACGGTAGCCTAGCCTAGACGTTTTTCGGCCAAAACACCCGGATTTCGAGGAATATATATATAATACATAGCCGGGGCTGGAGGGTTAAGAAGGATTTATGGTAGTAAAAAAGGTTAAACGCAATAGTTCGAAGCCTTTTACTTGCTGGAGGCCCTTATTAACCCTCCAGCCCCGGTTATGTATTATATATATATTCCTCGAAACCCGGGTGTTTTGGTCGAAAAACGTCTAGGCTAGGCTACCGTATATTCGTTAATCAGACTGCTTCCCGCATTCCCGCGCATCCCCAAGCGTAGCTGTGTTATTTACCTGTAAAATGGCATTAAGTAGAGCTCTCTAAGTCAACTGGGTGAGCTGTGATGATGATTTCATTGGAGATAACTTTATGGCCAAACCAGCCACTTTACACCACTTTTCGATACTGAACAACAACATACAGGCACACAAGAACAAGCGACGCTCTCCTTCTTGTGGCCGGAGATGCGGAGCGTCGGTCCAGCCGGCTGTTGTTTACATGCGTCGGACCGACGCCTCGCACAGCAAGCTCACAGGCTGTGACGTCATGGGTGCATAAGAGGCCTTCCGGGTACCTGTTACATGCTTTTTTATGGGCGTACAAGAGGTCATCCGGGAACCGAGGGTTAAACTGAATAAAAACACCTAATAGCAGCCAGAATAAAGTTAAAAGGACGTTGCGGTACAGAAGGGGTTAACAAATGTGTGTGTCATAAGATAACTACAGTATAATAGTTGTTGGCAAGAAAAACATCCGTGCGTGAGAAACACCTTTAAGTACTTTGCCTCATGAAAACTCCAGGTCACCAGTGTGCGGGTTCTATCCTTCAGAGCGGTGAATCTACCCCCTGAATTAAGTAACACCCCGTTCTTAACATTAATCATCCCGTTCTGAACATTAATCATCAACTACAAACCCCAATGCCTTGAATAAACTAATGAAAGCATATGGTCCTCTCGGGATTCCAACTCGGGACACCACACCCAGAACAAAAGCATCTAAACCAGTACACCACCAACACAGTCATGGGGCACATACAGGCTGTGCCATAATATCATGTTTTTTTTTGTTTTTCTATGTGATTGAGGGAGGCAAAAGGCATTACTGCCTATAGCGAGTGCCTCCCCCATAGTTGAAAGAGTGACAGGGCCAAAATCAAGGGATGTTCGAGCCAAAATGCCTGGACACACAGAGTTTGAATCAATTTAAGTCATAGGAAGAGGGAAAGACTGATTCTGGGAAAGAGTTCCAGAACTCAGCTGTTGAGTAGAAGAAAGTTTGAGAGTAACGTTTCACTCTTGGTTGGAGAGTTGCACAGAGTAGGGGTGGGATTGAGTTGCAAGACGGGTACCACGTGCCCTATGTAAAGGAGGTGGTATGCACTGGGATAGCTCTCAGGAACACTGATTATTATAGTAGCGATAGAATAGCGAGAGAGATGCAACATTGCGGCGGAGAGAGAGAGACTGCAGAGAGTTGGTGAGTGGACGGGAGTTAATGATACGAAAGGCCTTCCTTTCAACTTTGTCTAGGAGAGCGGTGTGAGAGGAACCTCCCCACACATGTGAACAATACTCAATACAAGGTTGTAGATTAGTCTCTTAGAGTAGCACTTCCAGTGGAACTACAGTAGGCTTTTAAACCATTAGTAAAAAAAGTTAAGACTTCCTAGCAATAACTAAATCTAATCACTTTCACTGTACTGACATTAATCAGCAACCCCATCACAACCTCTTCCTCTAATACCGTATATTCTTCCAACTCTCCTCCCTTTCCTCGTAATTCCTTTCCATTCTGATATTGTCTCCTCTCATCTGTTTTCTTCTCCTTTAATTTTTTCCTCTTTTCCCGGTATTATAACACAAACAAATCTATAAACTACTCACATTAGGCATACTACTAACAGAAGGTCTATTAGTCAGCACCCCCATCACCACCTCCTCTTCTTCTTCTTCATCTTCCTCATCAGTTGTTTCTTCTTCTCTTCCCTCGTCTCTTCTCCGCCTCAACTCCTCCTCCCTTCTTCGTGCTTCCTGCCGCTCCCGTTCCGCTCGCAGTCGCCTGATCCGCTCTCTCCGCTCCTCCATCTCCTTCTTCTGCTTCACTCGTTCTTTCTCCACATCACGCTCCACTCTAGTATTGATCTCCTTGTAGTGAACCACTATAGTATCCACCAGCCATCTGGAGTAATTGAGAGAAAAGGTGGTTCAATTCTTATAAGATTTAAATTGGAGAAGTAATTACAAATCTACTTTACTTCAGTATCAGTGGCAAGGCAGTGCCATGTTTTACACGGGTATGTACTGGTTGTTTCATTTCATTAAGGCATTATTTCCACATAGCGATTTTGATTAGTTCTTTTGCCTTTATATTGTGTCGTCCCTGTTTTAGTTTATTTTGCAAGTTTTACATTATAATTACCTGATGGTCACTCTCCATGTTTCACAGTTCCCTGCAGTATCTAATCTTGATATCTTTTCTCAGAACCAAGGCCTAGGTGTTCCTCGGTCCACCAACTGTCACTCTCTACTACACATACTTATTATAATAAAACACTTGCAAAATAAACAATCCAAAACTGGGACGACGCACAATAACCGCAAAGGAACTATTCAAAATCTCTCTCTCTCACACACACACACACATTAAAACAACTGACCTAAACCCATCAGCAATAGGTTTATCCGGCTTGTTGGACTGTCTGGTGATGGCGGCGGCACAAGTCTCCACTCTGGTGGGACACTTATACTTGTTAACCACCTCCTCCACACCCAGACCTTCCACAACATCCACCTCATCCAATGCTCCATCCACATCCTGTTTGTTGGCCAGTCTGAGGGAGAAATGGATTATTACATACATAGAATGGCTTAACATCCATTTTCAGTACATGCATGAGAGAATAAATTTGATTTTTACTTCTTAGTGGTAACCAATTCTAATGACGTTCCTTAGGAATTTGATAAAGCATCCCCTAATGCTGACGAGTGGATCAGTAAATACCCTTGATCTATGATTATATACCGGTAAGCATTACGTCATAGACTCTGGAACTACTAATAAATATTATGTTTTCCTTTCTTCCCTTCGGGTGTCAAACTCGTAATCTTATTCCGTTACAAGGGAATAGATATGTGGATCTATAGGCTACTGTACAGACCATAGTATTATCAGTACGTATTTACAATACAGTAGGCTTAACCCTCTGTTCCCGGAAGGGCTCTTGAACGCCCATAAAAAAGCATACACGAGCTGCCCGAAAGGGCTCTCTAACGCCCAGTGGTTGAAAGCCTGTGAGCTTGGTGTGCGAGGCGTTGGTCCAATGCATGTAAACAACAGCTGGCTGGACCGACGCCCCGCATCTCCGGCCACAACAAAGAGAGCGTCGCTTGTTCGTGTGTGCCTGTATGTTGTTGTTAAGTATCGAAAAGTAGTGTATTTACCTAATTGTATTTACCTAATTGTAGTTTACAGGAGTTGAGCTAAGCTCGTGTTGTCCCGTCTCTCAGTCTACTTTTTATCCAATTTTTTCTTGAAAATATGGATATTCCTTGCCCCTACCACCTCCTCCTCCAGCCCATTCCATTTGTCAATACATCTATAGGGGAAGCTAAACTTCCTGATATCGTTCTTGCAGGTAGGTCTTTTTACTTTGTAGCTGTGGCCTCTAGTTATTCCTGTATCCATTAAAATGTAAAACTTGCAAACTAAACAAACCAAAATTGGGACAAGGACAATATAAAGTCAAATTAAATTATCCATAATTAATATATCCTCCCTATCCAGCCTCTCCAGCCCCCGGGTGCATTTGTACATCATTATCATATCTCCCCTCTCTCTCCTCTCTTTTAGACTCGGTAGATTTAATTTGTCTAGCCTCCCTTCATATGGCAGTTCTCTGAGACTTGGAACCAATCTAGTAACTGCTCTCTGGATTCTTTCTAACTTGTGAATATGCTTCTTTAGATGCGGGGACCACACCACTGCTGCATACTCCAATCTTGGTCTAATCATACTCTTCATAATTTTCGCTACCATGGTCTCATCCAAGTAGTTCAGAGCAACTTTCATATTCCCGGCCATTGCATACATTCCGCTAAAGAGCTTGTTAATATGTTTCTCTGGCGACAAATTATCTTGTATAATCAACCCTAAATCCTTTTCTTTTTCGGCCTTGCTAATTATATTATCTCCCATCCTGTACTCCCAATTTGGTCTATTCACACTTCTTCCCATATTTAACACATGGCATTTACTTATATTAAATTTAATTTTCCACTTGGTGCTCCATTCGTATATTTTATCTAAATCCCCTTGCAGCTCCTCACAACTACTTTTATTTGTTATTTGTCTCATAATTTTTACGTCATCTGCAAACATTGACATGTAGGAGTTTATGCTTCACGTACATAAGGAACATGAGAGGTGCCAACACAGATTCCTGCGGCACACCAATCTCAACTTTCCGCCACGATGAGTAAGTTCCTCTAATGTTGGTCCTCATTTCCCTATCTGTTAAATAGCTCTCCATCCATTTCAGCAAACTCCCCCTGACACATCCTAGCGTCTCAAGCTTAGATAACAATCTCTTATGTGGTACCTTATCGAATGCTTTGGAAAGGTCTAAGTAGACGCAGTCCACCCATCCGCCTCTTTCTTGGAGTACATCTATCACCCTACTGTAATAACATAGCAAACTGGTAACACAAGATGTCCCTTCTCTGAATCCAAATTGCTTTGGGGTTATTATCTTCTTTCTCTCCAACATTTTCATCCATCTCTTCCTAATTAGCTTTTCACAAATCTTGCATACAATACTAGTAAGTGAAACTGGTCTACTGTATAGTTTAGAGGGTCCTCAGGGTTTCCATTCTTGTATATCGGAATGATATTAGCTCTTTTCCATTCAACAGGAACCTGTCCTTTATCTAAGGAAGCTTGAATTATGTCCCTCACTGGCTCTACTAATTGCTCTGCACACTCCTTTAAAACCCAGGCAGACACTTCATCCGGTCCCATACCTTTCCTTACTTCAAGTCCTCTCATCGCAGATAACAGCTCATCTCTAGTTATTTCAATCTTACTAAGACCACTCTCCAGTACTCCCGCCTGTGGTTCGTCAAAACCTTCCTCTCTAGTAAAAACTGACCCCAATTTGTTATTCATTACCTCGCACATGTCCGATACATTTTCATACGTCCTAGCATCAACTCTTAATTTAGTAATTTGTTTCTTTACCTTCAACTTACTGTTTATATATTTATAAAATAATCTAGGATCACTTTCACATTTATTTACTATGTTCTTCTCATAGTTCATTTTAACTTGCCTAATTATGTTAACATATCTATTCCTCTCCTGTTTATATTTATTCCGATTACTCTCAGTGTTCCTTCTTCTTAATCTAGCCCAAGCTGCATCACGCCTACCCAAAGCTCTTTTGCATTTCAAATTAAACCAATCTTTCTGCTTAGTAAAATTTCCAGTTTTATATCTTGGGACAAACAGATTGGTTCCTACTCTATAAATTTCGAGGAATCTACTATATTTACCTTGTACGTCCTGTTCCTTCAAAATAAGATCCCAATCTACTCCCTCTAAATATCTTTTCAAGGATACATAATCAGCTTTACTATAATTTAATCTGTCATTTATGTAGCTATTGTCTAATCTATTGGCATTACTCGAGGTCAACTTCCATTTTAGTAATAGGTGATCACTTTTACCTACAGGACATAGTAGTTTATATCACTAATTTTGTGAGGATCCTTTGTAAAAATCAGATCGAGTTTAGAAGGTTCGTTATTACCCCTCATTCTTGTATTTTCCTTCACATGTTGTGCAAGTACATTTTCCGTAACCAACTCCACTAGCCGACTTCCCCAAGATCTCTGATTTGGCCCTGCATCTCCCGATTCCCAATCAACCTCACTACAGTTGAAATCTCCTACCAAGATCAATCGATTCTTCCTTAAAAGCAATCTTCTCAACGACTGAATCATATCCTCGACCATCTCCTCAAACTCCAACTCCCTCCATGCTCTGGTCTTTGGTGGCATGTAAGCTACTGCTATGTCTAGCTTTTTTCCTTCTATATCATTGAGTTCAACTGCCATTATTTCTGCCTTGTCATTATTTAACTCTACTTGCTTTGCTGTCATAGGGTTCTTAACTAATACTGCCACTCCACCTCCCCCTTTCACCCTTTCTATCATATCTCCATATATTATATCCTTCACTAAACACTATATTGCTGTCAAAGTCCTGGTTCAGCTTTGTCTCCGTCAAACAGACTATCTTGTGGTTGATCCTTTCTTAATATATCATCCAATTCTACCTTTTTACTGTTTATTCCATCTATATTAGTGTAGTAGCACAGTCTATTGGAATCCTCCTCCTTGTTTCTCTTCCCCTCCCTGCCTCCTATCAGTTCACCTCCTCCTCCATCCCTTCCCTGACCTACCTCCACATTCCCTGCTAGTTCTATTCTCCTCCTCCCCCCCCCCCCACCCCCCCCCCCCCCCCCCCCTCCACAATCTCCCGCCCCCTCCCTCACCATCTCTCCGTCCTCGGGCTGATCCACTACCTGACTCACCGTCTCCATCCCTTGCTCCTCCCTCACCATCTCTCTGTCTTCGGTTTGATCCAACTACCTGACTCACTGTCTCTATCTCCTGCTCCTCCCCTCACTATCTCCTTGTCCCCGATTTGATCCACTACCTGACTCACTGTCTCCTTGTTCATTTCTCCTCGTATTTTCCGTTCTTTCTGACTCTGAGTGTACCACTTCTTTAGCTTTCCCTTCCTTTACTCTCCAAAAAAAATCCTTTTCTCCTCATCTGACAATTTTCGATTTTCATCGTCAGCCCTTGCTTGAACTTCTCTCAACTTTTCCCTTTCCTCTATGCCTTAAGTCCTTTTTCACCCTAATATGTTTCATTCCAGTACAACTATTTAGCCTCCAGCTTACAATGGTTAATGCTTCAACCACTGGCCTAGATTTAAACTCTGCTTTTATCGGTCTCATCTCACCCTTTTTATATCTTCCCTAGCCGTCTTACTTCGTCCAGTTCTCTCCCCCAATCACAGCCTTCGTCTAGACACTCCAATATTTTCTTTACTTTGTCCTCATCCCTTCCCCTTCTCTCCCTCATATCTGCTAAATGTTCTTCAATGTCTCCAAAAATTATTATGCTTTTACCTCTATCTACTGTTTCCCTCACTACCTTTTCCTTGCTCTTCAAAACCTGCACTACATTCTTCTCAAACTCTCTTTTCTCTTTTTCTCTCTCTTCCACCTGCTCCTTCATGATTTCTTCCAATGCATCCACCTTAGCATTCCCCACCCTTGTCCACTCATTTTTTCTCCTCACTTATTACCTCCCTTTACTTTCTCACTTAAATGGCCCTCATACTCCTTTAGCTGCTCCTTGAGTGCCATGTTCTCTGCCTCCAGCTCATCTACTTTCCTTATCACAGCATCTAGGTTAGCAATTAATGGCCCATCTGCAGTTGCTACTGAACTGGCTCCACATATTTCTGTCAGTGACTCCACCTTCACACCTATATCCTCTCCTCCAATTCTCCATAACTCCCTTCCATCTTAACAGATTGATCCTCCACTTCATTACCCTCTGCCAGAAATCCCTCAAATTCATAGCTCTCTTCATCTCCCAATAAACTCTGCCTCCGTTTGCCTTGGCCGGCCATTGTTTATATTTATGTAGCCTACAGTTAAAAATATACAAAACACTTAATAAAATTACAGTAAAATTAAACTACTACCTGGGATAAACCCAGGTAGCGCCACCCCCGTTTGTGTCACCCTATCTTGAAAAAAGAATAAATGGAAAAAATAAATAGAAATGGGTGTTTGCGAGGTCACCACGAGCAGGTGGGGTACGACTTGATTACCTTCCTAAGAAGGTAACCCAACCGAGGTGTCGCAAGTACTAGGCAAAGATGAAATTGAAAACTTTAACCGTGTTTTGGGCCTTCAGCAATAGCAGATACGTCACTCGGAAAACTAAACCTGATTGGTTACGATACTGCCACTGTAAAGTGGCTGTTGTTGCCATAAAGTTATCTCCAATGAAATCATCATCACAACTGAACCAGTTGACTTAGAGAGCTCTACTTAACGCCATTCTACAGGTAAATAACACAGCTACGCTTGGGGATGTGCGGGAATGCGGAAGCAGTCAGAATAACAAAGATACGGTAGCCTAGCCTAGACGTTTTTCGGCCAAAACACCCGGGTTTCGGGGAATATTTATGTAATGCGTAGCCGGGGCTGGAGGGTTAATTGTAATGATATAAACTAATTTTAATACTTACACCAAGACAGGTTTGCCAGCAATCTTCTTATCTGATAGCAGCTTGATCAAGACCTCCTTACACTCCTCCAGTCGGCTGCTGTCACTGGAGTCCACCACAAATATCACACCGTGGACCTAGTAGTGGACAAAATAACAAATATTAACATAATTAAACGTGTCTACCAGAAGAACTATAAAAAAGGAGCCAAACTAGAGCTATATTATACACAATTATCCTTTTCACACACATCATTCTTACTCAAATAGATATATCAAACAACAGTTTCTCCTAAACACAGACTGTGTGCAAATTGTGGATGTTACAACCCGAAGCGAAGAAGGAAAAAACATATATTTAGTTCTGTAGTCAATGACGTGAGAGTCTAATCTATTATTTGGGCTCCCCGAGCACAATTTTTCTGGCACTAACTGATCGATTGATGAGAGATTCCACTGTACAAAACAGTATTGTATATTTTATTCAGGTGAATCAATTCTGTATGCCTTACCTCTGAAAAATATTTGGTCCAGACCGGCCTGATTTTGCTGCCACCTCCCAGGTCGTATATGGTGACTTCACAGCCCCGGTACTCCAGGCTCTCCGGCGCGAACCCCACCGTCGGGGCAACATCCTCCACCGGCTCTGTTGGTTAGGGAGCGGATTAAAGCACTTTGGGATTACTTTATGGATGGTTTGGAGTTATTTTACATATATTTAGGCTTAGTTTAGACAAATTTGGGATAAGACTAGCTTGGAGTTCATTTAAATGTTGTACTGTTGAATTAAAAAATACAACAGCTTGTACAGTCTATCTATCTATTGCCAGACGCCGTGATCCCCGAAGGCCGAAGGGGTGGCCACGAACGAAACGGCCCCATGCGCCTCTGCCCCCAGCCAGTCGACGCCCCTCCTCCCATCCAGCACCGCCTTCACTCGTATATTTCTTAACACCATCCTTCCACCTCACTCGTACAGATATATTTTAGTTTTTAATTAACGCTAAAATGCCTGAATCTAATGGTTCTTTCTAGTAGGAAAATATGCCCCCGAAAGCAATCATCTTGCTAGCATTACAGTGATGAAGGATTACAAAGTTTAGTTGGTGCCACTTCTGTAATTGCAGTTTGTGTATGAATAGTGTCGCTGGTCTTGTAATTGCAGTGCTGTAATGTAATTCAAAGACTATTTAGTGATGTCTTCTACAAGACCTGATGCTTTTGTGAAATAAAAGACCACATTCTTACTACCATTACTCCATGACAGTTATTGAGAAGGCAGAGACACCCTTTAAGGGGTTTGAATCCTGGGTGGTTTGTATGAGGTTTTTCTCAAGTGACATTACTTGATTTAAAGATTATATGATTTCCCATGGACTGGGAGCTGCCTCTATACTTCACTGGTAGGGGGTATCTTGTGTGAAAATGTCTATGGGAGGATGGATGTCTACCTAGACAGATCCTGGGTAACAGCTGTTGCCAGGTTGCAAGACCTCTTTTGTGGCCAGTGTGGTGTAGTGGGTAGCATGAGTGCCTATTGATCACAAGGTCCAGGGTTCGAATCCCGGGTGGTTTGTATGAGGTTTTTCTCAAGTAGCATTACAGTACTTGATTTAAAGATTATAATGTACTATCTCCCACTAACCTCCGATGATGCCCTTAGCAGCCGTGGTCTTGCCGGCATTGTCAAGTCCCACCAACAATAAAGTCACTGGCCTGGACAAATAAAAGATTATATTAGACACAAACAAATGATGACAATTTATAATTCAAAGGCTTGTATTCTTGAACAATTCTTTCTCTTCACAGCACCGTTAATGGACGAAATAACTAAAAAAAATTACTTAACCTTTAGAAATGGAAATGGTGAACAGTGTACGGTACTCTTTTAAGGCCGTTCATATAAATATCGTAAAAGCTTTCCCGACCCTTATCGTTTATCTGTATATGGGTCAATCTAGGTCGGGAAAGGTCGTACTGTATTTGTTCAGTATCAGGCGCTGGGAAGGGAAAGAATTGTTTATGAATACAAGTGTTATAATCTCTTTGGTATGACAATGGATGGAGTAAGTGTTAGTTCTTGTAATTAGTAGTGTGATGTTAATTGTGAAAGTACTGTAATGCTGTGTAATTCAAAGGATCTATTATGTTGATGTCATAAGAGAAATGTTACTCAAAAGTGTATTTATTTGATCTTGTTGGCTATGATGAGACTTTTTTAGTTAATAGTAATTAATCTTGACTCTCAATACTACTCAACTATTTCTTAATATTACTTAAGTTTCAAAACAAATATTACTAGATGATAAATTTTGCTTCTGCACCCATTATAAGCGAAGATAGAATTTAAAGCTGCGTAATATACAAAGTATAAAGCATATATTAAAAGCAGATTGCAAAATACTTTATAAAACTAAGCCTGACTTGCGTAAGAATAAAAAGATATGAATCTCACTTAAAATCAGACCACGTAACACTTATTGACTTAGATTATATAATAACGATTATTTAAAAAAAAATTGTACAATGAAGAATTTTTTGTTGTCATAATTTAGACCATTTTATTCAGTTTAAGAAGGCCTAACCCACTTTGAAGAAGTCCCTACTTTCACTTTTTTGTTTTTGGCTACCAGTTACATTAAATTATTGTACTATACTGTACTCACATAAGAATAAATCTCCCGCAATATAGCAATTTAACTTTATTTGGTGAACATTTTATACACATACAGTATATTTAATGATAATTTCGGACAGGTTGGGAGAGAGGTATCCTGACCAGGATTCGAACCCACTCACTCCAGGTAGATTTGGGAGAGTTGGGCACCATAACCACTCGACCATGAGCGGATATAAGGGGAGAAACCTTAGTTCTTATTTGAAGAACCAGGTTATAGTCTCGTGAAGGACTATGCCTTTGAATATGTGGCGAGCTTTTTAGACTTCAACCATTACTATTTTACACATTACCCCCGCCAACTCGGCTAAGTGATATGATTTTAATCATCCTGGTACTATTATAGAACTTCTCTGATGATAAATATCTAATGATTATATCGGACAGGTTGAGAGAGAGGTATCCTGACCAGGATTCTAACCCACTCACTCCAGGAACAATCGAGTATAGATAATTGATATGCGGTGGTTCCAATTACAGTAGTACAAAACAGGAATAAAGCTAGAGCAATACAAACAATGTCAAAATATACTTTACTTGGCATACATTTTGACACAAACTCTATTTCCAACTCAAATATTGTTTTGTGGGTAGGCTAGGTATTTTTTATTGATCTTGCTTACTTATGAATTAGAGCACAAAGTATGAATTATTATATAAAACTTGCAAAATAAACAAACCAAGATGGGGACGATACAATATAAAGGCAAAAGAACTTATCAAAATCGCTATTTATCCCTATTTATCAAATTTATATAATGAGAATGTGTCAAGTGATCTACAGTATTTGCAGCAGGTAAATTCATCAGAAAATAGGACAAGATAGTTTAATGTTGTGTAGGTTTGTGTATACATTGTGATTGCTTGTACTGTATAGCATGCATGTTGTGAGGCACTAATGTAGCGAAGATCATGCAGAATAAAATTTAGAGGTATTTGGATCAGCAGTCGTTTAGTTTACTGCTGGAATTATTCAGGTAATTCTTAGCATTAATAAGAATTTTGTCTTTAAACATTATCAAAATATAAAAGCAGTATAAATCTGATCATGCAGGCCAGAATAAAATAGCTTTGTAGCAATGTACAGTACGGATTATTATGATAATTTCGACAAAGCTAGTGTAAGGTGAAGCTGTACTGTACATGATACTGTATATACAATGTACTGTAGTGTACAAAATGTGTGTGTGTAATGAAGAGGAAAGTAGTGTTCAAGATTCACAACTTCAACTTTAGTTTGCCCTCTGTTTACAATGACACAATTACTGCTCCATACACTTATTTATATATATATATATTTTTAATCGTAGTTTAACCAGACCACTGAGTTACAAAATGTAACTCCATACACCTAAAACAAGACTTATATGGAAGGTTTGTTCACAAGGATCAGGGTGTAATTTCTTCTTACAAACAGTAATAATTGTTCCCTGTCTCAAGTTTATTATATACTGTAGTAGTGTACCATATATGTCTGCAGGTAATTGTACAGTATGGTATGAGGAAAGACTGAAGGTGGTGTCACATGAGCTTTTTGTCTGTCAATTTTTACGGGCAATTGTAGTCTGGCAGCTTCAAAATTTATGTTTTATCATAATTCAGCCACCTAACATAATCTACGTTTAGTCTAGTTGCCGATTCCGATGTGAAAGAGCTTTATTATAATACGAGAAAAAACTTGCTCATCGAAAATTGCCGGAAAATGCGCTCGTGTGACACCGGCTTAAGCAGAGTGGTTGAGTTTGACTGTAATATAGAGGTTCGACTGTTGACTGTCCACAACAACCGACTGGTGTGAGTGTAAACAAACATGTAAACATTGTTTCAATAATATCCATGAACCTGTGACATCATTCTGTCATATTCACACAGACATTCACATTGTTGGATAATGAACACCAAATGATACCAAATAACTTCAATAAACTAAATTTCTACTGTACTGTCAATTCATAAAACTGTAATAAAGTACAGTATAGGTACTACAGTCTATTCGCTGAAAGTAGGCGAGAAATCAGACCTCTAGCCTCTGCAACTCAAAAACAACTTCAGTAATCGAGCTAATATTTCTACCATTTGGGAAGAGTAAGTAAAGGAATAGGTAGATGTGGGAATTTACATCCAATTTGCTCTAGCCCTTTTTGAGTTACAAAAGATATAGGTCATGATTTCTCGTCTACTTACAGTGAATAGACTATAACATATATGATGCTTTCCTTTGTGTGTAAATATTAATTAAGCACTAAGACATTTACTGTATTACCATATTGATTTAAATATGTAGTTTATTATGTGATCAATTATAAATTCTTTAAAATATTTGGGCATCATTCTGTGTTTTATATTTGGTAAAAAACTCAGCCAAGTGACTGATTATGGTTTAAATAATAAAACAAAATAATTATGATAATCTTAGTTACAGTATAGCATAAGCTTAACATACAGATTACTTACATAGCCTTGTAATATCATTTGCTTTTAATAAAAATGTATTAAGCTTCTTAAGATACATATGCTACTATAGGTGGCACCAACGAATTTGGCAATACAGGTAATCTTAACCCCTGACCTCTCTGTAACTCAAAAGGGCCTAGAGCTAACTGGCTGTAAATATCCAGACCTATTTCCTGGTGGACTCTTCCCAAATGATAGAAACGTCAGCCCTATTGCTTTCATTCATTTCGAGTTATACGAACTTAAGGGGTCAAGATTATGGTCAAGTTCGTTGGCGCTACCTATACCATACAATAATCTACATACTACCTAGGTTATAAATAACTTTAAATGCTTAAAACATAATAATACCATACAGTAGGTTAGTCGGCAAGTGGCTGGAACCGATTGTATTTTTTCCCATAAGAAGTTAACTTCGCATCTCGATATTTCGAATCTCGATCGGTATTTGTGGGAACCAATTATGATCGAGATTGGAGATTCCACTGTATGCTATTCCTCACACATTCTAATTTTATTCTAAAAAAATATATATATATTACGGAGCTAGGCTAAAACTATGTTAAGCCTGTTAACCGATCGCCATTAGCGCTTTAAGCAGAAGTAAAAAAATGATATATAAAGCGTCGATGCGGAGATATCTTACAGTATTTATAATGAAGGTCAAAGCAGCATCATGTAACGGCTGAGTACAATCAACTCCACCAAGTCCTTCACAACCCTATAATATACTGTATACTACTGCTGGTATAACCTCCAAAACAAAGTTGGTTTTCAATGGTGACTGTAACAGTGTAAATGAATCAAGGGTGTGGTGCACGGGTTGAGATAAACATAGAATAATAATCGCCAAGCTGCACATAACTATCTTGCAAAATGCAATGTCACTGAAATTATTATTAACAATGGTATACAGGATTTTGTGGATCGTCTACACCGGACCTGTGACGTCACAGGAGTATACTCATCCTGGACTGGATGATGGACTTACACTTTAAGGCATGGAATAGACTGATATGGTGGAGTTGGTGGCACTTGATTAGTATAATATACAGCATTATTCACTCACTTTCAAGAAGACTATTGTTCAGGAGGAGAACCCAGAGTAAAACTACAAATGAAAGATATGTACGGTCGTGCTAATAAGTAATGTCTGTCAGATGTTGAATAGGGTGGGTAAGTGTAGGAACATGTTTGCATATTTCACTTGAAATTAATAAATCAAGTTTAGATATTGCTGATACCAATTACTGTATTGAGTGAAACATACTAGGTGCCGGGACATCACTTATTAGGCCGATTGTGAATAAAAACCAAAGATAAGGTACATAGTTATCAGTTGACCAGCATATAATAGAACCACTGGACCTTGCAAGTCATATGATAACTCAAAACAAAAATTAGTTCTGTACACTAGGTTGAAATGTTCAAAAACTAAAACTACAGTACTGTAAAAACAAATAGAATATAAACAAAAGTAAATCAAGACCCGTGGTAGGCTGGATCTGTCAGAGTGAGGGTTGGTGTCGTCTACTTCCCATAGCCGGTTCTGATTTTACCCTTATCATCATTCTTATTTCTTTTTTCCTGAGAGTAGTGAAGGCAGTGGGGCCATAATGGTGTGCCCCATGGTTCCCTAGTGTCTTACTCTCACAGCCCACTGGCACAAGTTGGCCTTTCTCTCTCTGGCGTAGGGATGCGGCGACCCCACCGCCCGCCACTTTGGTGGTGCAATGAGCTTCTGGAGCAGTGAACCACTGGTCCCTATCTTCAGAAAATTCCTGTGCTTGGTATGCTTCCAGCCAGGGCCCAACTGGGGTAAATAAAATAGCAAAACGTTGGTGGAACTGCCATCTGGGTGAGGGACTGCTCCTTCACTGGCAATGGTCATACTCCACTTAGTGGAAATGGCACTGTGGAGTGGGTCATTTGGGGCATGTCTAGGAGGCTGTTTCTGCCATAGCCATCCCTTTTTGGCAGGGCGTCGGATTTGATGATGATTGATGATGATGTATAGCGTACGTCGGATAACGTAGAGGCTATTACTAAATTAAGAAATTCCATCAAATTAAAAGGTGGCTGAATTACAGTAAATAAAATAAATTCAAATAAATACAATAATTATATACAACTACAGGAAATCAAGATACTGTACTGTATTAACAATTACAAAATCAATGAAAGAAAATTTCCTCTTTGAGCTATAGTCTTAAACACTGGGAAAAAGCTGACTCTCCCAGACTTCACTGTGTTATTTGTTAATGGAATAAGGGAAGAATGAGCCCTTTCCCATGTTTAAATCTATGGCAGTAAGAGTTTTACACTAGCAACTCCTCCACAGAAAGTCTCTTGTAAAGGTAGAGTCCCATGAAGGCTTATTACAGCAATTTTCAATTTATAATGATTTGTGGCATACAATTTGGGGGACTCGTGCTTTGGTATATGGAACTAGACTGGTTGTACCAGTACCGGTACAGTATATTTATTTAAGTGATAATTTCTCATTAGACTTTAAATTAAAACCTGACAGGCCAGAAATACCCATGAAAATTGCCGAAAAAACACTCGCATGACACTGGCCTAATGATCCCGATGATGATATCATGCACACAATTGAAGCAGAGTTGCCATGCACGGCCGCTGGACTGCCCTAGCGGTGGTCATGGCTTAAGGCAACGGCAGGACTCTCAACTGTCTCAGACTATGGCCTGTATTCCTAGAGAAACACCATCATTATCGGTGGCAATTACTATAGTTTTGCCGTATTCCTACCAAAGTCAATATGAGATGCTAGTTGTTGTACTGTACTATAACTGCAATGAGAAGATCGGTATTAAAACATTATTAACATTATTCCAGTACTCTCACTACAATTACAACAACTAGCATATCACATTGACTGGCTAATTACAATAATGATGGGCTTTGTCTAGGAATACAGACCTATCACCCATATTCACATAATTTTATTTCGTCTTACCCTTACTTGAAACAATGCTTACACAGGTACCGGTACGCTCTCACTCAAAAGTCATGTCCCGTATTCACAACTTCAACTCACTTTTACTCTCAATCATTCTGAACAAAGGTTTAATATGAAGACTGTTCATGATTGTTTAAGTCCTTTTCATGATATATATATATTACAAGGCATTGTTTCAGGTATAAGTAAGATGAAGGAGCCGACTGTGAATATGGTGATATATAAGGGCACATTTCAGATACAGTAGTTGGAGCACTGGAAGAAAAGTTTAAGAGTTCCCAAGTAAAGCTGTTGCATATCATAGTGCTGTTTATAATTTGTACCGTACTGGGTGTATAATTGTTATACTGTACTGTACTAGGAATGTACAGTAATTATATAGTTACTAGTCTTACTAGACTCTATTCACTATAAGTAGGCCAAGATTTGTCTTCCTTTATTGCTGATTTGTCGGTATTTAAAGACAGATGAAGAAAATATGATAACATGATATGTCTAAGCAGTGAGGAGTGTGTCTCAAGGCTGTGTGTGAGGCACAGGCAGACTAGGCAGTTACTCCTCAGAGTTCAGGAAGTACAGCTATGTTGCATCAAAATCCAGATTTCCCCAGGACCTACAGAAGGACAAAGATGATGTTTTTATGGCCTCTCCATATCCGCCTATGTTTTGAGAAACACATTAGAGACTGAGGGAGATAGAATTCTCCCCATAGCTCCATGCCTTGCCAGCCTGGGCAATATTTGTAGTTCCCAGACAGGATAAACTGAGCTACTTTCAAGTCTTGCGCCACTCGTGCACCTTGGCCCATAAAAGGTATTTTGGGGGCTGATTTTTACGTTTAGCCACTAACTATTTTCGACAAATATTGACTGGGATTGAGGGGTAGCTTTTTTGCAAACTCTCCCGGTAGGGTGGGGGTTAAAATAGCATTTCTTAACATTAGGTCTAAGGTAGCTACCATATTTTCTTACTAAGTCACATCTAAGCATTCAAATTGGGACAAATCAAAATCTTTGCCAACTTATAGTTAACACAATCAAGTCTTTTTCAAACATTCCATTTAACTTTGCAGATCGTCAGTGCCCAAATCAACTGGCCCACCCTGAAGTCCGTAGGTGGCGACACTAACCCATGATCATAGCCCACTTCCTCGTAGCTACTGCGGCACCGGCACCAAGGGAGGGGGAAGCATCACCAGTAAAAAGAATACCGTTCTAGAATTTGGCTATCTAAGACCTAGCACAGATATAAGGCTTGCTAAAATATACATAAAAGGTGGATTTTCATGTGCACATTTTCCGCCAACCTTGATTGGCAACTATATTCTGGCAAAGCATTGAGACCATAAAAAATGAAATACTTGTTGTTTATTTAGCCATAAGAACATAATACAGAAAGTTAAATTTTATTATCATAATTAATAATGTTGTACCGGTACATCAATGGCAGTGCAATATTGAGAATTGTCTCTCTTAAAAGGCACTACAGTAGTACGATACCGGTATCAGAGACTAGAATTAAGGTACATTATTTCAGGTGGTAGAATTTAGAATTCTTACAAAAGCTTACTTCAAAAGCTGTCCAACCAGAATACTATAGTCAAAACAGGTTGCTGGGAAATGTGCTCCTGAAAATCAAACTGAACTTTGTTTTCTTCTTCCTTCGAACTTGTTAATTCTATAGAAGGAATACTGTATATCAAGAAATGCTCTTATTCTAAGAATATCATAAATATATAATACTTTACTAGGTGTAAATTGCATAATATATTTCACAAATAGCAAAACTCTACCTTAAAAAGATCTGCTACTAAAAGGTAATTTTACGGTGAATCTGAAATATAAC
>JBAKBP010030573.1:0-25547 GCA_037953745.1 Lithodes maja | reverse complement strand
CTGGAGGGTGTTGGACTCATTACCTAGGGTCATACCTTAAGCAGTCCTTGTATGATTACCCCTGGAGGGTGTTGGACTCATTACCTAGGGTCATACCTTAAGCAGTCCTTGTATGATTACCCCTGGAGGGTGTTGGACTCATTACCTAGGGTCATACCTTAAGCAGTCCTTGTATGATTACCCCTGGAGGGTGTTGGACTCATTACCTAGGGTCATACCTTAAGCAGTCCTTGTATGATTAC
The DNA here is from genome assembly GCA_037953745.1 of Lithodes maja. Taxonomy (NCBI): domain Eukaryota; kingdom Metazoa; phylum Arthropoda; class Malacostraca; order Decapoda; family Lithodidae; genus Lithodes; species Lithodes maja. The sequence continues at coordinate 25,305 of JBAKBP010030573.1, read as the reverse complement.
CCCTGGAGGGTGTTGGACTCATTACCTAGGGTCATACCATAAGCAGTCTTTGTATGATTACCCCTGGAGGGTGTTGGACTCATTACCTAGGGTCATACCTTAAGCAGTCCTTGTATGATTACCCCTGGAGGGTGTTGGACTCATTACCTAGGGTCATACCATAAGCAGTCCTTGTATGATTACCCCTGGAGGGTGTTGGACTCATTACCTAGGGTCATACCATAAGCAGTCCTTGTATGATTATCCCTGGAGGGTGTTGGACTCATTACCTAGGGTCATACCATAAGCAGTCCTTGTATGATTACCCCTGGAGGGTGTTGGACTCATTACCTAGGGTCATACCTTAAGCAGTCCTTGTATGATTACCCCTGGAGGGTGTTGGACTCATTACCTAGGGTCATACCTTAAGCAGTCCTTGTATGATTACCCCTGGAGGGTGTTGGACTCATTACCTAGGGTCAATTTGTCAATATTAAGACCTTTCGTGCCATTTAGGTGTCGATTTTCCTGGCGAACGATAGCGAGCCTATATCTTAAGGCCGGGATATTTTTATACCGAAACATGTACAAATTGATCAAGAATTGATCTTCGGGATGTTTATTTTTTAAGTTTGATGGAGGTCTTCGGAGGAAACTATAAGAATAATTAATAAATTAATAAAAAAATCAGACCAAAAAATATACCCTAACCCCTTAAGCAGTATTTGTATGATTTTCCCTTGAGAAAATTTGGGACTTATTACCTACTATGCATTATCAGAGGCCGTCTTACATTGTTATTCTCAATTATCTCTTAAACCATTTGTTGGATTCATCTGATATCTTAGCACAGCGTGTTGCACACCCCTACCTAATGCACGCGTTGTATAGTAGATCACTATCTGTCATTAATTATGCGTTTACTCTTGATTAATGTTGATTCTGAAGCCAAATCCTGGCATTTAGCGTCCACACGTTCGAATGAGGGAGGTGGTCCCCCCTCCAGCCCCACCAACCCCCCAATACAGTCTTCCTGTTACCCCCATCTCGCCTCCCTCATCCCTCTCCCCCCGCCTCCTTCATTACTCACCCTCGCCCACCCACTGCCATCGTTATAGTAAACGTGTTGTTTATATTGTATATATGTATATTGTATATTATGTGTATATGTATTTAATTAACTACTAATGCATATCGGAGGCCGTCATACACTGTTATTCTCAATTATCTCCTAAACCATTTGTTGGATTCATCTGATATCTTAGCACAGAGTGTTGCACACCCCTACCTAATGCACGCGTTGTATAGTAGATCGCTATCTGTGGTTAATTATGAGTTTACTCTCGATTAATGATGATTCTGAAACCAAATCCTGGCATATAGCGTCCACACATTCGAATGAGGATGGTGGTCCCACCTCCAGCCCCACCAACACTCCACTGGTACACCTCCCACTGCCCAATCAGCTGTGGTTTACGAGGCAATGACGTAAACACCGACAGGTGAATGATTATTCAACCCCGAGGAACGCCTGCTACCGTACCAACAATGACCAGCATGTTACTTCATTGTCCCCGTGGCTGCAGGACTGCGTTTGTGCTGCGGCTTGTGACTCTATATAGAAGTGAGAAGACCCGCGGAAGGACATACATAAGTGTGAATAGGTAAGCACATAATTATGTTTGGCCTATTATGTATAGTTACTACGCTCCATTGAAAAACCATCCTCCCATCTGTCTGAGAGTCATAAAATGAAGGAGACCCAGCCCACCAGCTGGTAGCCATATGAGGCACTCCTGCAATACAAAGACTACATACTTATACATCACTGTATCAATTGCCTCATTGTCTCCGCATGTGGAACACTGATGATAAGGTTGTGGGTCAGTGTTACACCCCAATACCCCTTTCCACCACATCACCCACCATTTGATAACGTCTATAATAGACTCACAAATAATTTATTGGGATGATGTTGATGGTAATAGGTCTTCCTGTGCAACAAAACATGCTCTATATAATTTACCTCGTTTTCTATTGTGCACAATATGTACACATTTAATAAATATATGTAAATCATTCATACATAATAGTTAATAATTCAATGCAACATATATTGCATTACATAGCTACCTCATGACTTAAACAGGAGGGAACAAATACAAATAACTATGTTTAATATCATGCAGTATTTTCCACACAGGCCTTACGACCGCGTTGCTCACACCATGGGTATGACAGCGGTGGGAGTGAGGAACATTGTCCACCATGCCACCACGTCCCCCCCTTCGACACAGCCACCACCACCAGCATCGGCCGTTTATGATGACTTCACTGTCAGCGCCATTCGCCGCTATGTTCACCGCAAGTTTGCCGACAAGCTACATTTCACGGTCGGTGCCCTGGTGAAGGACTTAAAAACGGCTGAAATTATCCCGGAGGGTACGTCAGAGATGACAGTTTGGCGGCTCTTGCATACCATGGGATTCCGATACAAGATATCGCAGCGGAAAATGTATGTAATAAGGAGGGAATCACTGGATGTCGTGTGCCGCCGGATTGCCGCTCTCCGGGCTCTACAGCGCCACCGGAAGGAGGGAAGGCAGGTGGTGTATGTTGACGAAACCTGGTTCACCACCAGAATGGGCCACAACAGGGAGTGGGTGGACACTACACAGGCTGCCACCAGCTCCACCTACAGTCGTCAGGTGCCGCCCGGAGAAGGGGAGCGATTCGTGGTGGTCGCAGCTGGCAGTGCTGGCACGACCAATGGCTTCGTTGAGGGCTCGTACCTGTGCTACACGGCCAAGAGCACCCATGGCGATTACCATGGTGAGATGAACGGTGAGCTGTTCCTCCGCTGGCTAACGAGGTACCTCCTGCCATCACTGCCCTAGCCATCAGTACTGGTGGTGGATAATGCACCATATCACAGCCAACTGACGGAGGAGAGTCGATACCCTACCACGGCGACCAAGAAAGCGGACCTCGTCAGGTGGCTGGAGCACCGTGGGATATCCATCCCACCTGCCGCCACACGCCCTGAACTGCTGCTCCTCTGCCAGCAGAACCGCCCAGAGCCCCAGTACAAGGTGGACAATACCATCCGTGAGTGGGACCATGAGGTTGTACGGCTGCCAACTGGCCACCCCGAGCTCAACGCCATTGAGCAGGTGTGGGGATGTATGAAGCACCACGTGCGCTCCACCCTCCAGCGGTTTACCCGGGCGGACCTGCAGGCCAGGTTGGAAGAAGCCAGGCATAGTGCCAACCAGAACGTGTGGGCGGCAGCTGTTTGACAATCCCGGAAGTTTGAGGACGGGTACTGGAAGTCGGACAATATCCACGAGGGTGTGGAACCCGTAATCATCAACATCGGCAGCGATGACGAGGACGGGGATGACGATGTATTCCTGGATAGTGACTATGAATAAATGCTGTGCTGTGTTGGTTGCCTTATTTGTATTCCTACAAGCTACTTATCGAGAAACAATACTGTAAATTATTATTAATTTAATAAATTATTATATCCCCTATACTTACTACTTTTCATGAATATCAATATAAATTATGCTACGTTATGAACTACACGTAAGCATTATCTCATGGGACTTTCATCGCAATTGCCCCAGTAGTTAATAAGAGGAAATTGTTCATGTACATATCACTGATGTACTGTAATAATCATATTGCCCCCACGTCGTCGATAATAATACATCATATGCAATATTTCTGATACGCAATCACTATAGAACATGTTCATTTGCTTGACCAAACTTTCTGAATACCTTGGTCTTTTAACATAATAAGTACATTACCGTCCTCTCCCTATTCTTATCGACTCTCACAACGTAATCTTTTAATGAATATATATATATATATATATATATATATATATATATATATATATATATATATAATTATGTCAGTTGCGTTCCGTACATTATTATAGACACCCCGCCCGTGCTTCCCCCATTCAAACCGCTACCAAATCTCATGTAAATGACCACGATAGCATAGCTATATAAATCTACATTTACAGGTACGTAATTACATTACCTCAATAGGACAAATATGGTTATTCAGACTTTAACAACGAGAGAGACGTCTTACCTCCATGGTCTTTTCACTACTCCTATATTGCGTACACAGATATATTAGAATTCGCATGAATGCTAATAAATAAAGTTAGTTAATTAAATACATAAACACATAATATACAACATACATCAATACAATATAAACAACACGTTTACGATGGCCGTGGGTGGGCGAGAGTGAGTAATGAGGGAGGCTGGGGGAGAGGGATGAGGGAGGCGAGGAGGGGGTAACAGGAAGACTGTATTGGTGGGGCTGGAGGGGGGACCACCTCCCACATTCGAAAGTGTGGACGCTAAATGCCAGGATTTGGCTTCAGAATCATCATTAATCAAGAGTAAACTCATAATTAATGACAGATAGTGATCTACTATACAACGCGTGCATTAGGTAGGGGTGTGCAACACGCTGTGCTAAGATATCAGATGAATCCAACAAATGGTTTAAGAGATAATTGAGAATAACAGTGTAAGACGGCCTCTGATATGCATAGTAGGTCAATAAAATAGCCTACCGTGTGCTATAGTGGGATCAAGAACGAGAGAGAGCTTTAAGATAAAATTAAATAGGCAAATGGACGAGATGGATTGGTCATGAAAGGTATCTACCGTGTGAAGGCCAGTCGGCTCTCTGCAGACTCCCGTTTTCTTATGTTATGTTCTTATGTCATTACCAAGCATTTAGTCCATTGGTTTTAACTTTATTTTTTAATCAGATGCAGCTATTTTCTGTTTTATTCTTGAACACTATAAATAAATATAATTCAACAAAATGAATAATAATTAATAAATATTAAAGTAAAAAGGCCATCCACCAATCACCGCGCCCCCTCTTACCTGCTCCCCTCGCCAGCTGAGTTTGACACACCTTCCCAGCCGGCCAATCATTGGCCTCCATTTTCGGAGCACAAAGCTGGACTCTCCACCTCACCTCTAAATTCGCTCTCGTTCTCTTCCCGGACAGTTTCCTCTGGTTGCAATAGATTCAATACCTCGGTGCCCGCCCTATACTCCCGTAAGCCACTGAAAAACATTTGCAACCAGCTTCCAGGAACTTATTATGGAGAGAAAAGAGTGGAGGTGGAGCAGTCGAGAAATCAAAGCGAGCGGGCTGCCGCACGAGCCGCTCAGTCAATCACAGTGCGGGAGAGCGGGAGGCGGGACTATAAAGCAAGGGGGGGGGGGGGGGCAGGTTGCATGGGGCAACCCTGCCTACACGCTTGCAACCCTGATAATAGATCAGAAGGTTAAGCAACGTAGGGTCTGGTCAGTAGTTGGATGGGTGACCGCGCCTGGTACCAGCACAGCAGTTGCTGGGTGGGTTTGGCATGTTGTCCTGCTCCAGCAAAGGCAGTAGCTGGTTGGGTGATTGCACCCGGTACCGACATTGACCAGATGTTGCCCTAGGGGTGGGTGAAATTTCCCTGGCTTGCCACCAGGGTTCAAGTAGCCCAGGAGTGTTGAACAACTCCATTCCCTGTCAGTTCCGTCTCACTCAGACGAAAATGAGTACTTTTTTTTTTTTTTTTTTTTTTTCTATGTGATTGAGGGAGGCAAAAGGCATAACTGCCTATAGCGAGTGCCTCCCCCATAGTTGAAAGAGTGACAGGGCCAAAATCAAGGGACGCTCGAGCCAAAATGCCTGGACACACAGAGTTTGAAGCAATTTAAGTCATAGGAAGAGGGAAAGACTGATTCTGGGAGAGAGTTCCAGAGATCAGCTGTTGAGTAGAAGAAAGTTTGAGAGTAACGTTTCACTCTTGGGTTGGAGAGTTGCACAGAGTAGGGGTGGGATTGAGTTGCAAGACGGGTACCACGTGCCCTACGTAAAGGAGGTGGTATGCACTGGGAAAGCTCTGAGGAACCCTGATTATTATAGTAGCGATAGAATAGCGAGAGAGATGCAACATTGCGGCGGAGAGAGAGAGATTGCAGAGAGTTGGTGAGTGGACGGGAGTTAATGATACGAAAGGCCTTCCTTTCAACTTTGTCTAGGAGAGCGGTGTGAGAGGAACCTCCCCACACATGTGAACAATACTCAATACAAGGGCGCACTATGCCCCTGTACAGAGCAAGAAGCTGTGCAGGGGAAAAGAACCCCCTAAGGCGGTTGAGCACACCCAGCTTCTGGGAGGATGCCTTAGCAAGACTGGTAATATGGTCCTTCCAAATGAGAGCAGAAGAAAAAGAGACACCAAGAATATTGAGAGAAGATGAAGGGTTGATTTTTGTATTGTTGAAGAATAAGGGATAGTCCGCTGGGAGATCCTGACGGGTAGATAGATGGAGAAATTGGGTTTTGGAAGCATTAAAGTTAACAAGGTTTTCTCTGCCACAATTGGAAATAGTATTTAGATCAGAATTTAAGAGTTCTATGGCTTCATTACGTTTGTCGTTGAGGGATTGCTGGCTGGGGCGTTCTGAAAAACTAATGGAGTAGTGTAAGGTTGAGTCGTCTGCGTATGAATGGATGGGAATTAAGGTACAGTTAAGGAGATCATTTATAAAAATTAGAAAGAGAATAGGAGATAGAACAGAGCCCTGAGGAACACCGGAGTTTATAGGGTGAGGAAGTGAACAATGGCCGTCCACAACCGCGGCTTTGGAACGGCCGGAAAGGAAATTAGAGACAAAGGCACAGATGGAGGGATAGAAACCGAAGGAGGGTAGTTTAGAAATTAAAGATTTATGCCAGACTCTATCGAAGGCTTTCGATATGTCTAGTGCAATAGAAAAAGTCTCACCGAAGTCCCGAAAGGAGGATGACCAAGAGTTAGTAAGATATGAAAGAAGATCACCAGTAGAGCGACCCTTAACCCGGGAACTGCTGGGAGACTCTTAAGAGTTCCCCCAGCGGACTGCTGGGAGACTCTTATGAGTAAGTGAAAAAAAAAATCAACTTTTGACATCGAATTTTTTTTTTTTTTTTTTTTTTTTTTTTTTTTTTTTTTTGGCCCCTGGGCCATGCAAAATCTCAGTCCTCTACCTCCCCTCCTTCCCCACTTTCCTCCTCTCCTTCAGTTATCACCTATTTTCCCTGTTATTCCCTTATTCTGAGGTATATTTTCGTGCTAACATTAGCGAGTTGCAAGCAGGGTGTTGTCATCACTGATGGCAAGCGAGTGCAAGAGAGAGAGAGAGAGTATCGATCGAATGTGTCTCAGTGGCCTTGGGGGAAATTGGCGGGAAAGCAGTTTGCCTCACCCATACATTATACATCTCAAGGGCTATATCTCCGATTTTGACCATCCAAACGCTGTTTTCACTCGTTTTATTGTTGTTTCAGGTTAATACCTTTATAATCAACCCATAATAGGTGCATATGGATAAGTATTAATGCTATTAATGGTACAATGAATATTTTAGTGACGGAAACACCTCAAATACGTCAGCACAGGGGGACGTTTCCAATTACCCCCATGCGCACTTGCTAGGTTAAGGAAGCCATACTGGCGATCTGAGAGCAGATTATGAGAAGAGAAATGCTTAAGAAATTTGGAAGCAAGAATAGTTTCAAAAACTTTAGAAAGACAAGAGATAAGAGCAATTGGACGATAGTTGGAGGGTTGAGAGCGGTCACCCTTCTTTGGGACAGGTTGAATGTGAGCAAACTTCCAGCATGAAGGGAAGACGTTAGAGGATAGACAGAGACGAAAGAGTTTGCCTAGGCAGGGAGTCAGCACGGAAGCACAGTTTTTGAGAACAACAGGAGGAACACCGTCCGGACCGTACGCCTTATTAGTGTTAAGCCCAGAGAGGGTAGAAAGTACATCTTTAGAAGAGATTAGGATATTAGGCATAAGTAAGAGAGAGGAGGGCGGAGAGGGAGGAATAGCACCGGAATCATCCAAGGTGGAGTTTCTAGCAAAAGTTTGAGCGAAGAGTTTAGCTTTGTCAGAGGAAGAAGTGATGGTTGTGCCATCAGAGTGGGAAAGGGGAGGGAAAGACGAGGACGAGAAATTGTTGGAGAGGTTTTTGGCTAGATGCCAGAAAGCTTGGGAAGAGCTAGAGTTGGATAGTTCAGTGCATTTATTATTGATGAAAGAGTGTTTGGCAAGTCGAAGAACAGATTTGGCTTGATTCCGGGCAGAAACATATGAAGAATGAGAGTCTTGAGTTTTAAGGCGTCGGTACCGTTTGAATGCTTCCTCCTTATTGCGGACAGCAGTAGAACAGGCGTGAGTAAACCAAGATTTTTTAGCATTAGTCTGAGAGAAAGAGAATGGAATGTATGCTTCCATGCCCGATAGGATTACCTCGGTAATGCGTTCAGCACTCTCCGAGGGTCCTCGGCCATGGAAGCAGAAATCATTCCATGGGAAATGGATTCATGGTGGCTAAAATGAATTCAGGGGCCTGATTGGTGGCTTCTTACAACCAATCAACACACGAGACTGAGAACTTGGTTAGCTACCAGGATTGCTCAGTGGCCATTGGGCAGGCCTTCTCTCGTGTTCCAGGTTGCAAGGACATTCGCCGCTCGGAAGGCACTGGGCTAGCTTCTCGTAACCTACTTACTTTCTCTCGCTTGGGCACCCACGGGAACTCGGCTCCAGCCTCCCAGCCCTCGCCCTTTGTTCCGGAAGGCCCACGTCAGGCCTATCATCAGCTCTTCCCTACTAAGGCAGATACACCTTCAGTGTCTGGCCGCCTGTCGTCGCATTGCAGGCTTGCATACCTACAGCCAAGCGATTCAAGAGGACGACAGATAGTAGAGGGGAGCAAAGATGTACAGTTGATTTAAAGAGAGAGAGGGACTGCAGAACTAACCCAGTGGCCACCAGAAATAATATTTGATGTGTCCTTATAGGACAGACTAAAGAGAAAAGTTCCTAGACTTATATTGACATAAACTGATGATGTGTTAAGAATAGTTATTTTTGTTAGCAAAGGCGTAATGCCGAGAGTTGTAACTAGATAAGATCTGATAGGAAAGATTTAAGTATAAAGTAAAAAGGGGGGGAAAATCAATTTCTTAAAGACAGAGGGGCAACCAATAGTCTCAGGGGAAAACAGTTTTGGTAAGTTGCCCGATAGGTCAGTTATAGATAGGAAAGGACACTAGTCCACATAAATAACAAACTCATTTGTTAAAAAGGAAACTATATCCATTATCATTTGAGAGGCCAATTGGGACAGTTTTGAGGGAGCGTTAAGGACGTCACGTCCAATATAGTAATGTATTCATAAGAAGTTATATAAAGGATTATAACCGTAAATCTTTTCCGTGTAGAGGTCTTGATGTATAGTTTACACATTTAAGAAATATTATTGATTAAGTGTTTATTGTGAATATAGCTTATTTGTAATAGGATTGCGTGAGCGTATAATTGGAGGGTGTTATCAATTAGATTTATCAAGGTAAATAGTGTAAACAACCTGTTCATTTGAGTAACTGTGTGATAAAATCCAAGATTGTATTTGAGAGGAAAATCTAACTAACTTGTAATTCCGACCGGTTCATTTGTAGGAATTTATGGTCTATTCAGAGAGTATTAAGGTACCCTTGTTGTAACGACATCTTTGTTATATGAGTTAATGTAAGATATAGGAAAGTGCACTGTATCAAGGAATTGTTGTGCCAACAGTGGTGTATGGGGCTGAGACATGGGCTCTGAAGAAAACGGAGAAAAGAGGGCTGGATGTGATGGAGATGAGCTGCTTGAGGAGTATGTGTGGAGTTACTCGTAGAGACAGATTGAGGAATGAAGAGATACGTAGGAGAGTGGGGCAGCAGGAACATTTGTCAGCCAGAGTGGACAGAAGGGTGCTGAGCTGGTATGGTCATGTTGAACGAATGGGAGATGAAAGGCTTACAAAGAGAATATGTGAGTCAGGTACAAGGGGAGATAGAAGGGCAGGAAGACCCCCATTGAGATGGAGAGACTGTGTAAGAAAGGCTTTGGATGATAGAGGAATGACTATAGATCAGGCAGGGGAAGTGGTGGTGGACAGGAGTGAATGGAGAATGCTTGTGAATAGTTGAGTGAACACGTGGTCATTTGGAGTAAGGGGTCGGGCGCAAGTTCGACTAGATAATAGTCCATCAGGCGCCTGGCCCGGGGGGACGATTAATATGAAGGGTGTGGTGGGAGGGCTTGTGGCTTTGGCTCCGCTGCATGTCTGCCTGCCGAGATCGGAACCTCTCCGGGTAGTCAGGGGCCGGGGAATTGCTGGAGCGACCTTGGTAACCCTGGTCTCTGGGTCTTCTCCTGGGTGACCTGGATGTGTGTGAGTTTGTGTTTTTTATCTGTGTTTATTTTTTGTTTTATGTTGTTTTTGTGTTTTCCCTGTTCTTGCTCTGTCTTGAGTCGGCTACCCCCAAAATGGGGATTGGGCCTGAGCAATATAGATAGATAGATAGATAGATAGGAAAGATTAGTAAAGAGATTATCTGTATTAATGCCTTGGTCTCGGGAGTAGACACAATAGGCTCAGTGGACGTGTTTAAATCTTAAGGATAGATAAAGAATATCACTTTTGTTAAATAGGTAAATAACAATTGTTTTATTAGGCCCTGGTCTCCACCGTAGACACAGCAGGGCTCAGAATTAACTATAGTAAATTAGAAACTAATAACGTGCCTTTGGATCGAAGTCAACTTGAGTCAATACCTGAATAACGGGAATTCAGCTAGGGAGTAACGGGGGCTCTAGGGTTCCAAAGTACAACCTATCGTGAATCGACGTAATATTCAATCCAGTGTCTTGAACTCATCTCGGCCTGGACAGAGAAACAGTTTTTAGAGTAGTTAGGAAGTTTTGTTAAATAAAGTATACGAACTTCTAGATGACTGTCGATTTATCCCCCACGTAAGTAGTATAGTCGAGAAAAGAAAAGAAATACTACATTTTGGTGGCAAGCGGTGGGATTCGACAAATCATTTAGATTAAGTATAATTATCTAACAGAACAGACATCATGACGGGCGTATTACCATTCAGATTATGGGAAGAAGGGAAGGAAGAAATCGAGCTCTCGATCGAGCAGTTAGAATGTCGGTTCACGTTACTTGATGTAGGAGAAAATGGAAAGAAGATCGCCCATGGAAAGGCATACTTATGCAAGGCCCTGAACGATGTAAGAGTACGTCTAGAGGGACTAGTGTCATGGGCCGAAGTTAGGAGTGCCCTAATTGAAGAATTTGGCCAAGAAACCTCCACCAGGAAGGCCAGAGACAAACTTAAGAGTCTGAAACTCGACTGCCAAAATGTGAGAGACCTGAGGAGGGATATCGCGAAAAATGTCAAACTAGCGTATCCCCATATGGATCAAGAGAGCCAGGAAACGGAGATCAGGGAGATTATGATCCAAGCATGCCCGGTGGAAGTTAGAAAGCACTGTATTATTCATGAAGTGAATACTACTAAGGATCTCATGGAGGTCATTAAAAAGATAATGGAGGCTCGAGAAGTAAGAGAGGAGAAGACGGAAGGGGAGGAGGGGAACCCAAACAAAGGGTATCCGAGAACCCTGATCCGATGCTTCACATGTAGACAGACCGGACACCTAGCTAGGAACTGTTCTAACCGTCCACAAGCCCCAACCCCTAGATTTAACCCCAGACCCGCACTTCCAAACGATCGACCTCTACTAAGAGGAACCGATCCAAACCAGGGAGGAATGCTTCCGGTAGAATACAGGGAGACAGAAAACCAGCCAAAAGTCACGATGCCGGACGAGAGAGAACATTTTCTGTTAAACCTCACATAGAAGGGTGGTATAGTGAGGTCAACATCTTAGAGAGACAAAGACCTTGTGAAACTATAATAATCAATGGGAAAGCCGCCAACATGCTAATTGATACGGGGGCAAACAGAAGTTGTCTTTTAGAGAATTTTGTAAAAAAAAATCAGAAAGAAATGTGCCCCTTAAATCAAACCAGTATTCAGTTGTCAGGAGCCGGGGGTCAACCACTGACGATCCTAGGGAAAACTAATACGGTAATAGTACAATGGAAAGGATTTAAATTCACCACCGATTTCTGTGTTTTATCGGGAAAATCAAATAGTGGAGTCGATGGGTATCTGGGGATAGACCTCATGAGTCAGTTGGGGGTAATTATCCAGTGTGGGCCGAAAGACACAACGACTATCCTACGACCTCAAATAGTAGCTACCACAGAAAAACTGTCTATCCCCCCTAGATCTTGGAAAATTATAGAGATTCCTCCAACCCCAGGCATGACTGCCGGGATTTTTTAACCTGATGCACAGAATAAAAGTGAGAATATCTCCCACCTTTATTACCACCGACCAGAGGAAACTAGTTCTAGCCAACTTTGGCGAGGACACAATTAATTATCAAAAAGGAAAACTGTTAGGACAAGTCACACCCGCTCAACCCACCACTGTTGGAACTGACGGACCTGTGGACTTACCTGCAATTCCGAAACAATTAATGTCAAATCAAAGCAAATACCTTACATGAATTGCTCTGGACGTACCGAGATGTGTTTGCTCAAAACGAAGGGGACCACGGATCGGCCTGAACCCGACACACCCACGAGATACACACTCAAGGGCCTCCTATTAGGCAACCCTATAGACAACAAAATCCCATTATGAGACAAAAAGAAAAGGAACAAGTCGAGGAAATGATTAACCAGCGGATAGTAGAGTCCTACAGTCCGTGGTCATCTCCAGTAGTCCTGGTAAAAAAAAAAATGGGTCTACTCGGTTCTGTGTAGATTATCGAAAATTAAACGATGTCACCATCAAAGACGCGCAACCCCTACCTCGTATTGATGACTCGCTAGAATCACTCAATGGGTCAACCTGGTTCTCCACCCTGACCTACAGAGTGGATACTGGCCAGTACCAGTTAGGTCAGAGGACCAAGAGAAAACCGCATTTGCCACGAGTGAAGGCAAACTCTTCAAGTTTACCGTCTTGCCTTTCGGAGTTTGCAATGGACCAGCCAGTGTCACTAGAATCATGGACGAAGTATTGAGGGGATTAACCTGGAAAACTTGTTTGGTGTACTTGGATGATATTATAATCTTTCCCGCTAGTTGGGAGGAACATATTCACCGACTACAAGAAGTGTTAGAAAGAATCAGGGGGGCAGGACTTAAACTGAAACCTTCAAAATACCAATTAGGGGCCCGTGAGGTGGCATATCTAGGGCACGTGGTTTCCAGTAAAGGTATCCAACCGGACCCACATAAAGTGAGATCTATTGCAGAAATCTCACCCCCGTCCTCTGTCAAAGAGATCCGAGCGTTTCTGGAAATGGCATCCTATTATCGAAGGTTCATACTCAACTTTTCAAAAATTGCTCGCCCCATGACTAAAAGACTGGAAAAAGGGAGGAGGTTCGACTGGGACCAGTGTTATCAGATAGCTTTTGATCACCTGAAACAAAAATTAACTTCTAACCCCATAGTTTGTCATCCGGATTTTACCAAGACGTTTCAGCTATTACCGATGCTTCTGATGAAGGGCTCGGAGCCTTATTGGCCCAGAAAGTGGACGGAAACGAAAGCATATTAGCATGTGCTAGCCGGACGGTGAATAAGCGCGAAAAGAATTACAGCGTTACAAAAAAGGAATGTCTAGCTCTAGTGTGGGCTGTACAATATTTCCGTCCATATCTAGCCGGGGTCCATTTCGAAGTTATCACGGACCACCATAGCTTGCAATGGCTCAGGAAAATGAAAACGGAAGATGGACTATTTGTCAGGTGGAAGGGGATTTTGGAGGAATACTCTTTTGAAGTTAGACATAGACCAGGTAAACTGCACACTAATGCTGATGGCCTGTCACGACTACCGGTAGCACCCGTCCAACGCACTGAACCTAACAGGGAAGAGCATGACCCTAGGTATGGCGACAAAGTAAAATTCTCTGAGGGAGCCTGGAGGGATTCTAAAGATCGGGTAGTACTTGATTATTCGGAGGCTAAACACATGATCCAAATCCTTCACAGACAAGAAGGAAGGGGGGCTTATTTGGGACAGTCTCGAGTTCTAAAGCAATTTAATGAAAGGTACTGGACCAAGAGGGCCGACCAGATTGTTAAAGAAGTTGTTCAACATTGTTTGGGATGTCAAAGGGGCAAAGATGGATGGGGACCTAGACAGTCGCCCGGACACATTACGGCCGGTAAACCGTGGGACAAATTATCTGTGGACATTATGGGGCCTCTGCCCCGACAGACAAACAAAAGGTGCATCTTAACCTGCGTCGACGTCTTTTCCAAATACACGGTTGCTTGCGCCATTCCTGACAAGAAAGCCAAAACCGTGGCTAGGGTTATTCTAGAAAATTTCATTTTTGTATGTGGCACCCCTGGAGGTATTCTGAGTGATAGGGGCAAAGCATTTAATAATGAAATCTGGCAACACTTGGGAGAAACCTTGGGGTACCAGATACAGCACACCTCCCCGTATTACCCCCAGGGAATGCTGTATGTGAAAGGAACCATAGGGTGTTAGCAAATTGTATCCGGGCTAGTCTGAGCTCACAAGGGGAGAAAATTGTCCGAGGTTGGCCGGAACTTCTGCCAGAAATTGTCTGGGGGGTAAATACCACGGTTTGTAGGACTACTGAGTATTCTCTCTATGAGATTATTTTTGGAATCACGCCGAAATTGTCTCAAGAACGATTATTACCCTACCCCAGTCCTTCCGCCACATATTCCCAACCATGACAATATTTGAAGGAACAAGGGGAGCGACGACAGCAAGTTCATGATCATATTACCCAGCAACAGCCTAAGAAAGTTTCTCTAAATAATCCTTATTACCGGGGGGAATATATTCTGATGAAGAGACATGATCACACCCAAGCTGGTAAACTGGAAGAGAAATACGAGGGTCCCTTCAGGGTTGTAGAGATAAACAGGCCTTATCAAGTGTTGTACTTGCATCATGGGGATATTGTGTCAGCCACCCATATCCGTCATACTAAATGATATGAAGGTATTTTACCACCAGATATGAGCAAGTGGAGTAGCGAGGAAGGGAGCGAGGAGGAGATAGAATTCGGGGCTGATGACCCTAGTACTTCCGCAGCTCGACCTAATGTTGGAGATCCTAACCTGAACAGGAACTATTCGAAGGACTCTCCGTTCTGGTGGTCTCTTAGTCGCAAACCTAACGAGAGTCTCCCTGAGTTTGGGCAAGAGGGAAACGTAGGAGACGAAGAGACTGCGCCAAGTGGAGAAAATGATTACTGTGAGTTTACCGATGATGAAAAGTCTACGGTCCCCGACAGCGAAGCTTCAGATCTCCCAAGAGATTTCAATAAGACTTTAAGTAGTGAAGAAGAGTGTTTTCGAGACGAGGTAGAAACGAGAGACGTATTTCTTGAAGGCAAACATATAATTGGCTCTCCCTCAGCTAAAGTAAATGAATCTAGAGAAAATCCTTTGACTAAGGTTCCGGATTTAAATCCAGCTAGAGCGTCTAAACCCACGGGCCCCACAGAAACCCTTACTCGTAGTGGTAGGATTAGCCATCCACCAATCAGGTACCCGGAGGAGGGTATAAATAGGACCCCCGAGACACGTGCCTGCCAGTTGCAAGGCACCATGCCTCTCCCCTCTGACCCTCAGTACCAACTCCATCGACTAGTAGCAATGGTCGATGGAAAGGACAGAGAATAAACACTACCAGGGCCTTCAAACAGCTTCTCAGTCATCCCGGGCAAGTTATAGTAGCTAAATCTGACGTGGAAAATAAAAATCCTGCACTCCAACTACACAGGTGTCTTTGTGAGCATAGTGGACTGGTGGATTGGCAGCCGGATGGCCAGAATTTCAAGGGAACAGTATTATGGCGATCAGGAGCTCGCCTTAATTTAGTAGGGGGTGATAAAGTAAAAAGGCCATCCACCAATCACCGCACCCCCTCTTACCTGCTCCCCTCGCAAGCTGAGTTTGACACACCTCCCCAGCCGGCCAATCAGTGGCCTCCATTTTCGGAGCACAAAGCTGGACTCTCCACCTCACCTCTAAATTCGCTCTTGTTCTCTTCCCGGAGATCTTCCTCTGGTTGCAATAGATTCAATACCTCGGTGCCCGCCCTATACTCCCGTAAGCCACTGAAAAACATTTGCAACCAGCTTCCAGGAACTTATTATGGAGAGAAAAGAGTGGAGGTGGAGAAGTCGAGAAATCAAAGCGAGCGGGCTGCTGCGCAAGCCGCTCAGCCAATCACAGCGTGGGAGAGCGGGAGGCGGGACTATAAAGCAAGGGGGGGGGCATTTTTTTGTTTTTCTATGTGATTGAGGGAGGCAAAAGGCAGAACTGCCTATAGCAAGTGCCTCCCCCATAGTTGAAAGAGTGACAGGGCCAAAATCAAGGGACGTTCGAGCCAAAATGCCTGGACACACAGAGTTTGAAGAAATTTAAGTCATAGGAAGAGGGAAAGACTGATTCTGAGAGAGAGTTCCAGAACTCAGCTGTTGAATAGAAGAAAGACTGAGAGTAACGTTTCACTCTCGGGTTGGAGAGTTGCACAGAGTAGGGGTGGGATTGAGTTGCAAGACGGGTACCACGTGCCCTACGTAAAGGAGGTGGTATACACTGGGAAAGCTCTGAGGAACACTGATTATTATAGTAGCGATAGAACAGCGAGAGAGATGCAACATTGCGGCGGAGAGAGATAGATTGCAAGACCATTCCCCGCTCGGACGGCAATGGGCTAGCTTCTCGTAACCTACTGTACTTACTTTCTCTCGCTTGGGTACCCACGGGAACTCGGCTCCAGCCTCCCAGCCCTCGCCCTTTGTTCCAGAAGGCCCACCTCAGGCCTATCATCAGCTCTTCCCTACTAAGGCAGATACACCTTCAGTATCTGGCCGCCTGTCGTCGCATTGCAGGCTTGCATACCTACAGCCAAGCGATTCAAGAGGACGACAGATAGTAGAGGGGAGCAAAGATGTACAGTTGATTTAAAGAGAGAGAGGGACTGCAGAACTAACCCAGTGGCCACCAGAAATAATATTTGATGTGTCCTTATAGGACAGACTAAAGAGAAAAGTTCCTAGACTTATATTGACATAAACTGATGATGTGTTAAGAATAGTTATTTTTGTTAGCAAAGGCGTAATGCCGAGAGTTGTAACTAGATAAGATCTGATAGGAAAGATTTAAGTATAAAGTAAAAAGGGGGGGAAAATCAATTTCTTAAAGACAGAGGGGCAACCAATAGTCTCAGGGGAAAACAGTTTTGGTAAGTTGCCTGATAGGTCAGTTATAGATAGGAAAGGACACTAGTCCACATAAATAACAAACTCATTTGTTAAAAAGGAAACTATATCCATTATCATTTGAGAGGCCAATTGGGACAGTTTTGAGGGAGCGTTAAGGACGTCACGTCCAAATAGTAATGTATTGCCCAAGAGGGAGTAGTTGGAATATATATACAAAAAAAAAAATCATAAGAAGTTATATGAAGGATTATAACCTTGAATCTTTTCCGTGTAGAGGTCTTGAGGTATAGTTTACCCATTTAAGAAATATTATTGATTAAGTGTTTATTGTGAATATAGCTTATTTGTAATAGGATTGCGTGAGCGTATAATTGGAGGGTGTTATCAATTAGATTTATCAAGGTAAATAGTGTAAACAACCTGTTCATTTGAGTAACTGTGTGATAAAATCCAAGATTGTATTTGAGAGGAAAATCTAACTAACTTGTAATTCCGGCCGGTTCATTTGTAGGAATTTATGGTCTATTCAGAGAGTATTAAGGTACCCTTGTTGTAACGACATCTTTGTTATATGAGTTAATGTAAGATATAGGAAAGTGCACTGTATCAAGGAATTGTTGTGCCAACAGTGGTGTATGGGGCTGAGACATGGGCTCTGAAGAAAACGGAGAAAAGAGGGCTGGATGTGATGGAGATGAACTGCTTGAGGAGTATGTGTGGAGTTACTCGTAGAGACAGATTGAGGAATGAAGAGATACGTAGGAGAGTGGGGCAGCAGGAACATTTGTCAGCCAGAGTGGACAGAAGGGTGCTGAGCTGGTATGGTCATGTTGAACGAATGGGAGATGAAAGGCTTACAAAGAGAATATGTGAGTCAGGTACAAGGGGAGATAGAAGGGCAGGAAGACCCCCATTGAGATGGAGAGACTGTGTAAGAAAGGCTTTGGATGATAGAGGAATGACTATAGATCAGGCAGGGGAAGTGGTGGTGGACAGGAGTGAATGGAGAATGCTTGTGAATAGTTGAGTGAACACGTGGTCATTTGGAGTAAGGGGTCGGGCGCAAGTTCGACTAGATAATAGTCCATCAGGCGCCTGGCCCGGGGGGACGATTAATATGAAGGGTGTGGTGGGAGGGCTTGTGGCTTTGGCTCCGCTGCATGTCTGCCTGCCGAGATCGGAACCTCTCCGGGTAGTCAGGGGCCGGGGAATTGCTGGAGCGACCTTGGTAACCCTGGTCTCTGGGTCTTCTCCTGGGTGACCTGGATGTGTGTGAGTTTGTGTTTTTTATCTGTGTTTATTTTTTGTTTTATGTTGTTTTTGTGTTTTCCCTGTTCTTGCTCTGTCTTGAGTCGGCTACCCCCAAAATGGGGATTGGGCCTGAGCAATATAGATAGATAGATAGATAGATAGGAAAGATTAGTAAAGAGATTATCTGTATTAATGCCTTGGTCTCGGGAGTAGACACAATAGGCTCAGTGGACGTGTTTAAATCTTAAGGATAGATAAAGAATATCACTTTTGTTAAATAGGTAAATAACAATTGATTTATTAGGCCCTGGTCTCCACCGTAGACACAGCAGGGCTCGGAATAAACTATAGTAAATTAGAAACTAATAACGTGCCTTTGGATCGAAGTCGACTTGAGTCAATACCTGAATAACGGGAATTCAGCTGGGAGTAACGGGAGCTCTAGGGTTCCAAAGTACAACCTACCGTGAATCGACGTATTCAATCCGTGTCTTGAACTCATCTCGGCTCGAACAGAGAAACAGTTATTAGAGTAGTTAGGAAGTTTTGTTAAATAAAGTATACCAGCTTCTAGATGACTGTCGATTTATCCCCCACGAAAGTAGAATAGTCGAGAAAATAAAATAAATACTACAAATATTATAATACAATCTTCCCTTAAGCCCACACACACAGTCAAACACACACACACACACACACACACACACACACACACATCTACACACACACACACGCACACACAGTCAAGCACACACACATATCTACATATACACACTCAGTTACACACACATTCACACATATATATATATATACACACACACACACACTCATTAATTTCCCGGCTTGACGCAGTTTACTTAATTAATAGTAATGATCATAGCCGGGATAATAGATGGTATTGATGCCAGGATCAACCACGTTTTAGAGGAGCATTATTTATATTTTTGAAATAATCGTTTGGGGTTAATGTAGTTTTTTTATAGGGACGTGATTTTTAGCTTGCGTGATTAAGGGGACAGTGGTTATTAAGGGGACAGTGGTTAGTAAGGGGACAGTGGTTATTAAGGGGACAGTGGTTATTAAGGGGACAGTGGTTATTAAGGGGACAGTGGTTATTAAGGGGACAGTGGTTATTAAGGGGACAGTGGTTATTAAGGGGACAGTGGTTATTAAGGGGACAGTGGTTATTAAGGGGACAGTGGTTATTAAGGGGACAGTGGTTATTAAGGGGACAGTGGTTATTAAGGGGACAGTGGTTATTAAGGGGACAGTGGTTATTAAGGGGACAGTGGTTATTAAGGGGACAGTGGTTATTAAGGGGACAGTGGTTATTAAGGGGACAGTGGTTATTAAGGGGACAGTGGTTATTAAGGGGACAGTGGTTATTAAGGGGACAGTGGTTATTAAGGGGACAGTGGTTATTAAGGGGACAGTGGTTATTAAGGGGACAGTGGTTATTAAGGGGACAGTGGTTATTAAGGGGACAGTGGTTATTAAGGGGACAGTGGTTATTAAGGGGACAGTGGTTATTAAGGGGACAGTGGTTATTAAGGGGACAGTGGTTATTAAGGGGACAGTGGTTATTAAGGGGACAGTGGTTATTAAGGGGACAGTGGTTATTTGTTTTAGTATTTATTTATATATTAATTTATGTTTTAGTTTTCTTGCTAGACCTTCATCAAGCTTAAAACAACACTGCCTAGACCCTCTTTAAGATTAATTTGTACTTTTTTTATAGAAAAATGTCACGTCCGAAGGCCGGTTTCTCTTAAAATTACAGGCTCGCTATCGCTTGCCAGGAAAAACCGACACCTAAATGGCACGAAAGGTCTTGATATTGATAAATAAATGGTACGGAAGGTCTTACAATCGCCAAACTAATGGGCCGAAGTCTTAAAATATGAAAACTAATTGGGCTAAACATTACGAAGAAGGGGGACCAGAAAAGCGACCCATCTCCCCTTAACCCCTTTGAGGATCATGACGCGTTTTGACAGTTTATTCTGGCTATCATTGTATGGAGAAATCCGGCTTCGCCGAGGACATTATTTTTTTTCTGTCGAAAAATGTAAAAATTTAGCTTGCTGTCAAAACAAATATATATAGTGTATATACTGTATATGCTGGCTCGCTACCGCTCGCCAGGAAAATATTGACACCTTGATGTGGGCAAACGTCTTAAAAAAGTAGGCTAAATGGGGCTGAATGGATACAAGCCAAAGAGAGAGGGAGAGAAAGAGAAAAGAACGAGGTGGGCTCCCTTAACAATGCGAATGAACATTAAAATTTATTGGAAAATGTTTGTGTATATCATATTTTATACGAGTAAAAGTAAATTGCTGCAACAAACAATGCAATCGCAAGGCCACGCAGAGTTCCTATATATATAAATGAATTTGGTTTATTGTAGTGGCATTGATATTACATTTTCTTAAATATATCAACACAATATTTACTATCGACCCTTTGAATACCGGGGGACGCCGTTTATCTTTGATTTCAGCTACATTTAGACGATTTTATGAAGCTTAGGAAGGATATATGGTAGCTAAAAGGATCAGTTGAGGTAGTCGCCTTTTAACTGGTAGACGTCCTTCCTAAGCTGAATATAATCGTCTAATAGTTGCCAGAATATAATGAATTGAACGTCACCGGTTACCCCATTGAGTACCGGTTACTTCCTCTTAACTTCAATCTGGCTACTATTAGACGATTATATTCAGTTTAACCCTTCTTTAGCGGGGCCCGACTTAAGTCTGTATAGAGAACACCTGCCCAAAGAGCAGGGCCCGACTTAAGTCTGTGTGCAATTTTGGAGCAATATTGCCTCTGAGAGAGAGACGAGCAGTGGGCGGAGCGTAGATCGGGCTCTGACCGTTCGCCACGGTTCCCGCGGGCCTACTGACATTTACTCCACACACATCCACCCTCTCTCGCTCACTATACAGGGTATTATGTCAAGAAATTACCGTATTTTAGGGATTTTTCTTTCGTCTTGCACGATCGTTGCAAGAGAACGCGTGGTCGTAGGAGGATGGTTCTGGTGTCATTGGAAAGCTGAATTAACGACCTTTCAGGGATACATAATTGTATTACACTCTGGCTCTTGTTTATGCATGAAAAAGAGCACGGAAACAAGGCCATTTAAGGTAAAACCACCCGCATGGTGGGTAGTAGAAATTCCTTACGGGCCCGCTCGTAAGGCATTAAAAAGGGCCTCCACCAATTAACAGGTTTCAAACTATCTGTCTCAACTATGTTTTACTACCACAGACTCCTCTTAAAGTGTACAACATCGTCTAAATATACGGTAGCTACAGTAAAATTGAAAAGATGTTGCCGGTACAGAAAGGGTTAAATCAATTGTATTTGTTAAGCAGTAGATAAACGGAGTATGCAAATTTGTCTCAAGGGGGTATGGTCGCTTGTTCTCCCCCCCCCCCCCCTCCCTAATTTTTTGAAGAGATGGCCAAAGTTAAAATCATGCAGACCTTTTTTTCTGTGAGATTACAGGCTCGCTATCACTCACCATGGAAAAAAATACACATAAATAGAACGAAGGGTCTTAATATTGACAAATGAATGGAGCGAAAGGTCTTAAAATCGCGACTGTCCTGCCTGGAGCGGTGTGTACACGCTCTTTTACTGCCTTGGGGGTGTAATGGTTAGAATGAATAACCCTTTTAATTGTATTGTGTCTGCTAATAGACGATTTTATTAAGTTTAGGAGGGGCCTCCAGAATTAACAGGCTTCGAACTATCTTGATGAACCGTTTTTATTACCACAGCTCCTTCTTCAGCTGCACACAATCGTCTAAATATAGCTAGAATTAAATACAAAAGACATCACCGGTACAGAAGGAGTTAAAAATCTGTATGTGGTATCCCTGGTTCGATTCCCGGGAGGATCACATACTTTAATTAATTTCGTTGGGAAGTGTTTGGTGTTGGGAGTGATATAAATTCCTTAGATTATCCTTACTCGAAATATACAGGTTTAACCCTTTGAAGATAGTGACGTATTTGGACAGTTGATTCTGGCTATCACTAGACAATTGCATGCAGTTTAAGAAGGATCTCTGGGAATGGTAAAGGTAAAGACTATCTCAATTAACCCTCTGACTTCCATGTACCCTTCGTAATCTGAATATAATCGTCTCATAATAGCCGGAAAACAGATTTGAAATGCGTATTGGATCTTGAAAAGGTTCGTTAAGGGGGGTCACAGGCTTTTTTTCTCTCCTTTTCTCTCTTTCCCTGGCTTGTATCTATTTGGTCCCATGCAGCCTACTGTTTTAAGACGTTTACTCCCATCAAGGTGTCGATTTTTCCTGGCGAGCGGTAGTGAGCCAGCATGTTTTGTTTAAAGTGTTTTGACAGCATGCTAAATTTGTACATTTTTCGATAGAAAAATGTCTCCGGCGAAGCCGGATTTCTCCATGCAATGCTGGTTCGCTATCGCTCACCAGGAAGAAATTGACACCTAGATGGAGATAAACGTCTTAAAGTTGGCTGAATGGGGCCGAATGGATACAAGCTAGGGAAAGAGAGAAAAGGAGAGAACGATAAAAAAAAAAAAACGGTGACCCCCGTTAATAGAAGAACGGGGTAATTGGAGCTTGGCTATTACAGTATACAGATCAAAGGATATTACGGGCAATCGATCGTTTTAGGGGGGATGCTTGGTCTTGCATGTTGAGCCCCATTTGTTCTCAGATTATAAAACGCTCCGCCCGTTACTTTGGCGAGTTTGACACCTTTCACCCCATTTCTTTGTTTAGTTGGGAAGCGGTGCGGGCGGAATAATGATAATGTTGCAATTCGTTAACCCCTTCTGTGCCGGTGCCGTCCTTTTAACTGTATCCTGGCTACTATGAGATGATTTATTCCGTTTAAAAATGGCCTCCAGCAGTGAAAAGGCGTCGTACTATCTCACTGGCTACTAAGAATCGATGTTATTCAGTTTAGGAAGGATCTCTAGCAATAAGATATCGAACTATCTCATTCAACCTTTTTAACTGCCACAGATCCTTCTTAACCTGCACGACATTTTGTAAATATTGCTGTAATATAATACAAAAGACGTTGCCGGTACAGAAGGGGTTAAGGAAAATATAGGTACCTCGTAATTATTAACCCTTTTTGTACCAGCGGCGTCTATTGTATTGTATTTTATCTTTGTTTAATCAGTTATATGCAGCTTAGGGAGGATGTTAAAAGGATTGAATGAGATAGTTCGAAGCCTTATCATGGCTTGAGATCCTTCCCAAACTGAATAAAATCAATTCCTAGTACCCAGAAAAGAAAAAAAAAGAAAAATTACGTCACCGATACTGAATGACGTCTTTATACCTTTTATTTTGGCTAAAGTTAAACGATTTTCAGCAGCTTAAATAGATCCTATGTTATTCAGAGAGTTTATTGAGATGATATGCACCCCTTTTGAGTCATAAAGGTACATTATAGGCTGTAAAATACACCCCTTAGACCTCTCTTCAAGATAAAAAAAAAAAAAAAAAAAAATCGGTAGAAAAATGTCCCGGCCGAAGGCAGGTTACTCTTAAAATTACAGACTCGCTATTGCTCGCCAGGAAAATATCGACAGCTAAACGGCACGAAAGGCCCTATTATTGACAAAGATATGGAGTGTAAAGTCTTAAAATCGCCAAACTAATGGGCCAAACGTCTTAAAATCTAAAAAAGCAAAAAAACAATGGGGCTAAACACGAGGGTGAAGGAGTGCCAGAAAACCCCCGCCCACCTCCCCTTAAAAGGTCACCACGGGCTGCACTACTGTTAAGGGGGGGTCACCGTTTTTTTATGTTTCTCTCTTTCTCTGGCTGGTATCCATTTGACCCCGTTCAGCCTACTGTTTTAAGACGTGTAACCCCATCCAGGTGTCAATATTTTCCTGGCGAGCGGTAGCGAGCCAGCATATATATATATATATTTGTTTTGACAGCACGCTAAATTTGTAAATTTTCGATAGAAAAATGTCTCCAGCGAAGCCGGATTTCTCCATACAATGCTGGCTCGCTATCGTCGCCAGGAAGAAATCGACACCTGGATGGAGAAAAGCGTCTTAAAACAGTTGGCTGAATGGGGCTGAATGGATACAAGCCAGGGAAAGAGAGAATAGGAGAGAAAGATAAACAAAAAACGGCGACTCCCTTAAAGCTACTGTGTTGTGAGAGTGTGTGTGTGAGAGAGAGAGTGAGAGTGAGAGTGAGTGACTGGGAATGAGTGAGTATTAGATGGAGTGTATATATATATATATATATATATATATATATATATATATATATATATATATATATATATTGTTACGAGGGCACCCGGGGCAACCAGATGCTCTAATAGCCTAGCCCCCAGCACCGTACTACCCTGCAACAGACACACTCTTAATATCTGACTCAAACACCAAGACATGCAGGTTCTCTAGGAAAAATGGTTATCTTCCTCTTTGCTTATTAAAGCAGTAACAAGGAGACACAAAAATGTCTATTGTCACCGAGTCTATTCCATAGTGCGTGTAGTATGCAAGAGAACTTCTAAGGTTTATCTATACTGCACCAACATTACCCAACCATACCACTACTAGACTCCCAGAACACTCTATATCATGCCCAATCGCTTAGGAATTGAGAACAATACAAAGCAAAAACCCATGGAAAGTCCAGTACAATAAACCTCTGTGCCATGCCTATTATCCCTAGCCTATGTCCTAATAATACACCGAGTGGCTCTCTTCAGCACAGCACGGCAGTGGTGTTGTAAGGGATAAACAACTTTAATGACTTATCGCTTACAACATCATCT
>JBAKBP010030572.1:0-25547 GCA_037953745.1 Lithodes maja | reverse complement strand
CTCTTAATCTGCGCTGGGTTAAAGGAAATAGATTTAATTCTCTAAGACGCTCTTCGTATGGTTTGTTCTTTAGGCTAGGTATAATTTTGGTAACTCTACGTTGAACTCGTTCTAGCTTGTTTATGTCTTTTTGGTAATAAGGGCACCAGCATTGAACGCAGTATTCCAGAAGAGGGCGGACTAAGGAATTGTAAAGGGTTAGGATTACTTCTTTGGATTTATGCTCAAATGATCTGCCTATAAAGCCAATTATTTTGTTTGCCTTCTTAACAACTTCTGAACATTGTTGACTCGGTTTTAGGTTACTCGATATTGTTACTCCCAGATCGGTTTCTCTGTTTACATTCTTAAGCTGAGTGCCATTCATCGAATAGTTTGCTTTCTCATTTAGGTATCCGATATGTAGTACTTTACATTTATCCGCATTGAAACTCATTTGCCAAATTTGGGCCCAATGTGACAATTTATCTAGATTGTGTTGCATATCGTCAACTTGATCTTTTGAGAGTACGCTATTTGCAATTTTTGTATCGTCAGCAAATTTTGAGATTGTACAGGTGAGACCCTCATCTATGTCATTGATGTAAATTAGAAAGAGAATTGGTCCTAGTACCGATCCCTGGGGTACCCCGCTACTTACATTGGTCCATTTAGATGCCTTACCGTTTATGACTACTCTTTGCTTTCTGTCGCTGAGCCAATTTTCTATCCATTTCAACACACCGTCTTGTATTCCATGCGCTTTTAGTTTTAGCAGTAAACGTTTGTGGGGAACTTTGTCAAAGGCCTTTTGAAAATCAAGGTATATAATATCTACAGCTTTACTCTCATCGTAGAGGTTGAGGATATCGTGGAAGAAGTCTAAGAGGTTTGTTAAACAGGAACGTTTTTTACGAAAGCCGTGTTGAGTATCTTTAAGTATGTTATTTTCCTCTAAGTGATTTACGAGTCTGTCTCTTATGACCGTTTCTAGCATTTTACATACAACTGAGGTTAAGCTAATTGGACGATAGTTACTGGGTAGGGATTTGCTGCCTTTTTTGAATCTCGGTGTTACGTTGGCTATCTTCCACTGATCAGGCATAGTTCCAGACTGCAAGGATTTATTGAATAGTAATGTCAGTGGTTTGGAGAGCTCATCCTTAGCTTCCTTTAGAACTCTAGGCGAGATTGTATCAGGTCCAGGAGTTTTATTTACCTTGAGTTTATCTAAACAATTCAATACTTCTCTCTCTGTAACGGTGATATTGCTTAGAACATCTGAATTATCAATCTGAATCGGCGATGGTGGAGGGATATCACTGAGGTCTTCTGTTGTAAAAACTGATGCAAAGAAGGTATTGAGGGCATTACTCATTTGTACTTCGTCTTTGGTGTATTCTCCATTTTCATCGACTAACGGTCCAACAGTTGAAGTAACTACTTTTTTTCTTTCTGATATAACTATAGAATTCTTTCGGGTTTGTTTTACTTTGATTCGCAATATGTAACTCTAGGGTCTTTTTACTTTGCTTAATTAACTTTTTGGCTTTGCGTCTTAGCTCTACAAATTTCACCCGTTCTTCGTCATTTTGTGAGGATTTTAATCTATCATTAGCAAAAAAAAATAGCAAGCAGGCACTTTGAAATATCTTTATTCCACAATTTGGGCTTATTATTATGGCCTGGACGCCGTATTTTCGATGGTATGCAGTCTTGCACTGCTTTTAGGTAAGTGGTTTCGAATAACTTCCAAGATGTATTTATGTCGTTATTGTTAATTAAAAAGCTCCACTCAGTTTCTTTAAACATAGCTCTAAGTTTATGAAAGTTTGCTTTCTTGAAATTAGGGACTTTTTCGATGCTACTATTTGGTTCGTTACTAGTAAAGTTTAAAGTGAAAGTTATCGTATGATGGTCGCTGTTACTGAATTCATCACCAACATTCAAATTCTCTATTAATTCTTCTTTTGTTGCAAGTACAATGTCAAGAACGTTATTACCACGGGTTGGTGTTCGAACAAATTGATAAAGCGAACTCTCTTGCAAGTTCGTATACAAGTCATGTCCGGAGTGTGAAGTAAGAGTATCGCCCCACTTGGTCACAGGTAAATTAAAGTCGCCAAAAAATACGGTATCTTGTGAGTTACTTACATCTGCAATTTGTTTATAAATTTCTCGGTCAGTTTGCACTGATTGAGCTGGAGGTCTGTATATTAATGCAAGTATTATTTTTGTACCTTTATTATTCTTTATTAGCACAAAAGATGTGTCGACGTTCACAATTTGAGGTTTTGACAAGAGGGTCGGGTTAAGACTTTCTTTGATATAAAATAAAACGCCACCTCCATTTTTATTTATTCGGCTTTTCTCAAACATTACATAACCGGGAAGTGAATACTCTGCTAAAAAGTCTCTATCTACTGTATTGAGCCAAGATTCTGTTATACCAATCACATCATAATTTTCAGTAAACACTAGTTCCTCTAAATCTGAAAATTTATTGCGTATGCTACGAGCGTTTGCATAGAAAACCTTTAAAGTTGCGGTTTTAGAACTCACAGAACGTTCTTTAATGAAATTTTTGGTTCTGATCAGATCTACATTTACATTCATGGCTGACATCGGCCCTCGGTCGTTATCCCTGGCGGTTTTGAATTTGGGTTGTGTTGGTGGAGCTTTATCCAAATTCGCGGTTCTTGAGAGATTAGCATTTAATTCCTTCGCAGGTTGCCGCCCTCGCTGTCTTCGGTCCTCCTTCCTGGTTGTCCTGTACTGAGTCGATTTCTTCTCCGAAAATCCTTCACCGCATCGTTGAGAAGACGCCCAAAACGTGCTGCTCCCACCTGGTTCAGATGAACTCTCTCCTAAGAGAGAGAGAGAGAGAGAGAGAGAGAGAGAGAGAGAGAGAGAGAGAGAGAGAGAGAGATATCAGTGTTAGAGATCGTGTATTGGAAGCAATATCGCCCTACTCTGTAAAATAGCCTTCGTTATGCTTTGTCTAGCTAAGGTACTGGAACTAATCCTTCCAAGATGTGAAGACGAAAATCACAGTGTTTATAATTAATTGTGAGGCTGCTCGTCAGTATTTTCTGTGCCAACTGTGGAATAGCTGATTGAAGTAGTGTTCTACCTATTTTCAACCCAATGCCCATTATATATATATATATATATATATATATATAATTATATACTGTATATATAACTGTACAGTATATATATATTTGTTGTTGTTTTTGTTTTTTTCTTTGTGATGGAGGGAAGCAAAAGGCAGAACTGCCTATAGCGAGTGCCTCCCCCATAGTTGAAAGAGTGACAGGGTCAAAATCAAGGGACGTTCGAGCCAAAATGCCTGGACACACGGAGTTTGAAGCAATTTAAGTCATAGGAAGAGGAAAAGACTGATTCTGGGAGAGAGTTCCAGAGCTCAGCTGTTGAGTAGAAGAAAGTTTGAGAGTAACGTTTCACTCTCGGGTTGGAGAGTTGCACAGAGTAGGGGTGGGTTCTAGTTGCAAGACGGGTACCACGTGCCCTACGTAAAGGAGGTGGTATACACTGGGAAAGCTCTGAGGAACACTGATTATTATAGTAGCGATAGAATGGCGATAGAGATATACTGTATAATATAATATATATATATATATATATATATATATATATATATATATGGGGGGTGACTGCATAAAAGAGGTTGATAGAAGAAAATTAAATACAGAGCGTTAATCTTGCTTGTCCATTTATTGCAGTTCATAATAATTGATGAGAAACATTTAAAGGTCAATGTAGGGAAATGTAAGTTAATGGTGTATGAGAGAACACTTGAAACTATACTATAGACTCCAAGACAACATTTAGTGTCAAGAAAGCACACGAGAAAAACTATAATTTAACTGAGAAATAAGGAACTGGAAGAGATTGAAATATATAAGTATTTGGGATTTGTACTGTACAAGTATGGTAAACATCAAAGAGAGAAGCGTGCAGGGGAGAAGAGTGATTGGAAAATGTGATTGTTTTTTAAAGGGAAGAATGTTCAGTTAAGAAGTGAAAAAGTTACTGAGGAATAGTGTGCTGCTCCCAATACTATGTTTAGAAGCTAATCATGGACAGAAAGTGACGAGGACCTCTCCTAACTGAGAGTTGTAGGGAGTAGGTATTTCAGAATGACTTATGGTGTGTACAGGTTGGATGGGCTGAGTAAAAGGAAGGTGTCTCATTGTTTTGAAATGGAAGGGCAAGCTCTGGACCATGAATGTGGAGTAGATGAAAAGTACAAGTAGGTGGTTTGGCCATGTACAGAGAATGGATGAGGACAGAATGCCAGGAAAGATACCGGTATATGAAAGTAAAGTAAGTGGAACAGCTGGTAGTGATAGTATGGAAGAAAACAAATAGAAAACAAATTTATTTGAAATACTTCAATGTAGTGCAAAGCGAACTGTGGCACGGACAAAACAAGCATGTTTTGAAGGTTAACGGCCAGCTCGGTCCATTGCCGGCTCGGCCCTTTGCCGACTCGGCCCACGTGAATGTCAACTCGGCCCATCTGATTGTCAACTCGGCCCACCATATAGAACCTTTCATCTATCAATCTATCTATCAATCTATCAAAAGTGTTCGAGATCTTGTTCTTGTTGATGTCTAAGGGCGAAGGTGAAGATATTGAGGGATAAGCCATAACAACGGCACCTCGTAGCTACTATTTCCTCGGACGCGAAGTGTTTGAGATGCTTCATTATCTAAAATAATCTGCTTCACCGACAGTTCACCAGAAACTAACTCAATCGCTCATTAATTCATTATATAGAAAGACCATTACTGGACTGACGGGATTTTTTTTTTCTCGTCTCGTAAACTTAACCCCTTGAGAATCGAGATGTATTTGTGATAATTTGTGAGATAATTGATAGTTTTTATTCTTTTAATTCCCACATATCTTTAAGTTGCATTATAATTATATGATAGCTCAGTGGTGTATGCATTATAACTTCATTTTTAATGGGTAGACGTTCTTTCTAAACTGTGTGGGCCGAGTTGGTGGGCAGAGTTGTTTGTGGCTGGGCCGAGTTGGTGAGCCGACTTGGTTGTGGGTGGGCCGAGTTGGTGGGCCGAGATGGGGATGGGCCGAGTTGACCCTACCCCGTTTTGAAGAAGTAGTTTGGAGGCATTACTGCCATGGCCACTTATTAGCGGGGGTCTCCCAGAGGGAAGCAAATCGAAGGAAATTATGAACTTTTCAAGTAATGTGTATTATACTCAAAACTATAATTATCATATTACATTTTTTATTATAACGTTTTACAAAAGAATATATTTATGAAATCGTTACCTGGTATATTGAGCTGCCACAATATTCATTAGAGTTAATATTATATTTACCTCGGATTCAATGTTATAGAAGACATATACTGAGATAAATTAATCCTTTGAAGCGATTTTTTTGTTTTGGTAATTATTATAGAGGCATTTGCTAATTGGCTATTAATTAAGGTTATTAAATATGTAAGCACTTTTCAGCTAATAAGTAATCCTGCTAAAAAGGTTGTCAACATATATTAAATTAGCGTTAAATGTGTTCTTTCAATGTTTATGACTTTGTGTTTACATGCCAAGTAATTTACTGTTTTTGGCGGGGTGTTGAAATGTTACTATGAACGGAACGCATCTTCAATCTTTATCCCATTACTCACTGGTTAACGTCAATGTTGCCTACATATATATAAGTTATTTCACATAGGTTTAAACACTACTACCTTATAATAATTATGGACAATTTGAATGTGTGTGTGTGTGTGGTATGTGGTGTGTGTGTGTGTGTGTGTGTGTGTGTGTGTGTGTGTGTGGGTGTGTGTGTGTGTGTACCAGCTGTTGAACAATTGATAACAGTGTTGTAATATCACTTGGTAGATCAACTGTACTGAACATCATTGGACAAAAGCTGTGTCGCACCTTAATATATGTTGAAATGTATTTCCCTCTATTTGCTTGATTAGAAACAAATACTTCTGAACCACACTGAACAAACTATAAATACAGTATATGGGCCGTGTTTATGTTTGTATAGGATAATTATTGTCAAATAAATAGCGAGATAACCAGAATTGGTGTTATGGAGGTAGGACACGTTTGTGGCCGTAAGTGTACACAAGGCAAAGTACACTAGGGTACCATAGTCTCTAGCCCACTCAACAATATTCGTGGACTTCATCTTTTTCTAGCTATGGAAATATTTATCTAAAAACAAATTTTTGAATATAATTTATAATCACCAAGTACAAAGCATATATACTGTACTGTATATTAGGGTGGTCCTTAACTATACATGATTTTTTTTTTTTTTAAATGTTAAGCTCTCACCCTGCCAAAGTGTTCCATTGGTCCCAAATACACCCCAGCCAAAAAAGAAATGAAATCCATTAACATTTAGGGGTTTCCCAGGGGGGTCAAAGATTCCCCCCTTGTGCATATACCGGGCAATATACAGAAATGTACAATAAATGTCGGGAATCACTACAGCTAGCATTCCAGGTCCCCCCACGACAAGTTTGTGGGTATTAGCTGCTCTAAGGCAGGGGTATCATGGTCGCTAGCCACTCATTGTTGCCTGGTCGCTGTCAGGGTAGATTTCTTGGAGTCTGGAAACATCTTTCGGTGTTCTCCGACAACTTGAAGAAGGAACTGGAGTTGCTCTTCCCCTTTCGTTAGCAATCCGCTAAAGTCCTGGACGAGAGCCACTCCACGTTCGGCATGGTCATTGACGACCTTCAGTGCTCCGACGATGGCCTTTGCTGTCTTGAAGTCCTCAAGATCTTCCCAAGATGCTGGGTTTGCCTCCAAGAAACTTGTCGAAAGACCCAGGCGAGTGAAGAGGAGCAAGGAGTTCATGGAGGCGAAGTCGTCCAGAGTCTTATTTCGGATTTCTTGCAGATCGACGACTGCTCTCTTGGGTGGATTTTCAAGCCCTTCTTCTTCGCTCATCTTCTGTACAATCCTTCTCTTCACATCAAGCGGAACGGTGGCATCAAAAACAGAGAGTCCGATCAGTTCCTCTGAGAGGTACCAAAGATGAGATGCCAGTTTCTTGCTGGCGGCCTTAGACACTTGGCTGTCACACTCTTCAAATGCAGTAAGTTGTTGCAATAGTGCCAAGTCAGAAGCAGGAGCTGAAACTCCATCTGTTGCAGTTGTCCATGCCTTCAGATAGAATTTGACGATGAACACAAGGACTCTTTCCAAGCCATGTGATTCTTTTTTTGACAATTTGAATTGGCCAGAGAACATCCACACTTTCAAAGAGTAGATTACTTTTGACATCCATCTTGCATGATGCATTGGTCCTGGAGACTTGAAAGATATTCCTCCTTCAAGCTCTTTGCTGCTTCGGCGAGTACGAAGGCAGCTTTTCTGTCGGACAACTTCGTTCTGTCCAAAGCAGCTGCCAGCGATGGCGTCACAATGTTCATCTTCGCTCGCTTTGGAGGAGGTGGGGTGGCAAACACTGCTTCAGTTTCATCAGGTTGATCATCACTGCTGGATTCGCTGGAAGACGATGAACTTGCAAGCACTGCCACACTTGAAGAAGGTCCGGGTTCTTCGTTTGCCTGATCTCGTCTTCGTTTCTGGCTTTGCACTCTCTGTCTTGCTCTTTCTTCCTTAGCTGCTAGAACCAAATCTAGCCCTGCCATTGTTCCTCTTCTTCCCTTTTCCCGTTGGGCAATCAGAAACTGTCGATCTTCTTCAACGGTGATTCTTGTCATTGCTTCAGCATGAGCAATGTCAAAGAGGTCGTTGAACTTCTCGCAAAATTTGTCTTCATTCGTTCTTTGTGTATCTGTCTTGCGGTCTTTGTGCTTTTTTAAACACTTATATTCCGCAAATAGGGATTCCATCTTCTTGATGGCGTGCTGTTGCGGTTTTGTCGGTATTCTTGCTCTTTCCCAGAATTGGACAACCTCGCGAATTACCGCTGTCGACGCTTCTCTAACTGTTTTCTTTTCCTTCACATGAATGTACAGGAACCTCCCAACCGCTTGCTTATTTGAAGGCAGCTTGTTTCCAGCCAGTTTGTCTGAAGGTCCAAGCAAGTAAACATCTTTTTCCCTTCTTTCCATTTTGAATGAAACTGAAATGAAACAAATGTTAAATGTTAAGGGGACGTTTCCCAACTTTTTCTTTATTATTGATGTTACAGTTTTAAAATGGTCTTTAGTCTTGAAGATATGGTCTTTGGCTATCCAAAACTGGCTTTGTTTTGTCTGTAGCTCAATTTTTCCCTGAGAAAAATGGGCAAGTAGACATGTAATTAGAGCAAATTACGTTAGCAGGGAGAGTAGCTGGTAGCTGCTGACACAAACACAACCTCGCTCACTCGCTACTACAGTGTAACTGGTGCTCGACTGCTCGTATGTTCATACTCTCGTAAAGTGAACCAGTTGCCACAATTCGCTAGATACCTTTTGTCTTCCCATTGTAAGCTGCACACAGATAAATTCCGGAAATGTTCGCAAGGGGGGAATCTTTGACCCCCCTGGGAAACCCCTAAATGTTAATGGATTTCATTTCTTTTTTGGCTGGGGTGTTTTTGGGACCAATGGAACACTTTGGCAGGGTGAGAGCTTAACATTAAAAAAAAAAAAAATTAGGACCACCCTACTGTATATATTAATTATTGAAATACAAGTTCTATCCAAAAATCAATCCAGATAGTTATATTTGCATAAAGACAAAAGTAGGGGGGGGGGGTCCACAAATTCTTATGACTGGGCTAGAGACTATGGTATCCGAGTGTACATAAATATACACGGTCAAGGTAGGTCAACATAGGATAGCATGAGATACCCAACATGGCAGCATGGAAACAGAAATAAAAGGTAATAATTATAATATAAAAGGCTTCGATCCTTCCCTTCTATTTTTTCACCCAACACCCCTACACATCTGTATGTTTTCTTATTCATATTATTATTATCATTCTTATTATTCTAAGTACTCGTATTAGTGTTGATCTTTGTTATTGGTACGTTCATTATTATATATTTGTTTTGTTCTCCTTATTATTCAAATAGTAGGGTGAAAGCAGATTTAAAAGTTATTTTTAAATATGGCAACCGCAAAATAGTATACGTTTTTTCACCAACCAACTTCACTTCTAAACTCAATTAATGAAATTGACAAATACATGTGGCACTCCAAGGATTCGAACCTAGAATACTCACATCGAAATTCCGCGCACTTATGCATTACGCTATCAAGACAGTATTGTAGAATTGGCTATGACAAATATTATAGCCACCATAATCTCCTTGACAATAGAATAACTCAATAAATATGTCTTTTATTGCAATAGAAAGAGTTGACCTAGATGTGTGTGAATTTGTATTTTGTTTTTGTGTGTTCATTGTTTTCTGTTGTGTTGTCCCTATTCTGGCTCTGTCTTGAGTCGGCCACCCTCAAAACAAAACGATAAAAAAAAGGAAAAGAGGGGGGAAAATATGAAAAGTGGGGATTGGGCCTGAGCATATAGAATAGAAGAAAGAGTTGAGCGAGGGGGAGGCTGGCTGCGTGACCAAGTGGTTGATGGTGAGATATAACCTTAAAGAATTTAGATACATATAATAGAGCAGTCGCATTCCAGTTAAGGGGATAGTGCTTGTTTTTTTGGTCTATGTATTTCTTAAATATATATATATATATATATATATATATATAATTATATATATATATATATATATATATATATATATATATAATTATATATATATATATATATATATATATATATATATATATATATATATATATATATACCGTATATATATATATATATTTTTTTTTTTTTCTCGATTGACCTCCATCTAGCTTTAAAAACATACCCCCTAATTTCAGGCTCGCTTTAGCTCGCCAGAAAAAATCGACACCTAAATGGCACCAAAGATCTTAATATTGACACATAAATGGGGCGAAAGATCTCAAAATCGCCAAACTAACGGAACGAACGTCTTAAAATGCCAAAATGAATATGCTAAACACGAGGGAGAAGTGAGTCCACATAAAAAGCGACTACCTCCCCCTCAACCCCTTCAAAGTCAAAGGTTATTCTTAAGCTGAATAAAATCAACTAATGGTGACTGTAATTGACGTACTGTGCTGAGTTTATAACCCATACAGCGTACCGGTGACTTCCTTTTTATTATATTTTGGCAACTCTTAGACGATTTTATTCAGATTACGAAGGACCTTTATATGGTTTCAATCTATCTCAACCAACCCTTGTAGCTACTGCAGATCCCCCCTAAGCTGCATACTATCGTCTAAATTATGGCTAGAATAAAAGATAACACACGTCGCTGGGACTCAAGGGGACAATGAAGAGGGGTGGAGGCGAGTGTAAACAAAATGTAAATATTGAACTAGAAGCATGGTTCTCTTTTTAGAACTATTTATTGGACCGAAGCTCCCTTAAGGGGATAGTGCCTGTTTTTTGGTCTATGTATTTATATATTAATTTATTTTTGAGTTTACTCGCTAGACCTCCATCAAGCTTAAACAAAATACCCCCAATATAAATTTGTAAATTTTTCGCTAGAAAAATGTCCTGGCCGAATGCCGTTTCCTTCTAAAAGCACAGGCTCGCTATCGCTCGCCAGGAAAAAAATCGACACCTAAATGGCACGAAAGGTCTTAAAACAAAACAAAAATATGCGAAAGGTCTCAAAATTGCCAAACTAACGGAACGAACGTCATAAAATCTCAATGATATTATGCTAAACATGAGGGAGAAGGAGGTCCAGAAAAAGTGACAACCACCCCTTTAATCACTACTTAAAGTCGAACAGATCCTCACAGAAAACAAAATACTTCAATAAACTTTAACCCCTTGAGGATTATGACGCGTTTTGATATATTATCATGGCTATAATTAGACGATTGTATTCAGTTTAGGAATAGTCCATGGGAAATAGCTTTTGAGTGGAACTAATTGCAATAGTTTGTTTTATTGCATAAACATGTTATTTGGACCCTAAGGAACACTATATCCAAAATGGGACAAATTCGGCCATCTTAACACTCAACGAGCGGCCTAGGCGGTAACTTCTACTACCTGCCAAGCGGGTGGTTTTACCCTAAACGAGCTTATTTCCGTGCTCTTTTTCATGCATAAACAAGAGCCAGAGCGTAATACAATTATGTATCCCTGAAAGGGCATTAATTGAGCTTTCCAATGACATCTGAACCATCCTTCTACGATCACTGGTTGTCTTGCAACGATCGTGCAACCGAAGGGCAAAATCCCTAAAATACGGTAATTTCCTTACATAATTCCCTGTGTAGTGAAGTAGTGAGTGTGGATGTGTGTGGAGGGGACGGCAGTTGCCGCGCGGAACCCGTGCCGAACGGTCAGAGTCAACCTACGCTCCTCCCACCGCTCGGACTCTCTCTCAGAGCCGATAATGTGCTCAAAATTGCATGCTACTATAGCCGGGCCCCGCCACATAGTCCTTGGTTCTCTTGTCCGACTATAGCCGGGCGCCGCTGTTAAGGTGTTAAACTTACCTAATTTGCATAAATTCAAAATGGCTGCCATTCCCATTGTTTGAGCTTGAATATCTCCTCAAATATCATCTTTTTTATTTATAAATATATCGAGTACTAATAGGAACATGACTGCAAGGAATTCATATCAGGCATCAGATTTGTCCCTTGACCCCTGTGGGTCCCTCGGCCAAAGATCAAACCATATATTTTCAAGGTCATAGGTCAAAACTTAAATTTTCGGTTACAAAAATCTGTACTTGAATAGCTTAATTGAGGAAATAATGTAGAATAGAATATTTAGTTAGTTATCTCTAACTAGCTTAGTAATTGTTCATTTATTGATGTGGAGCATGGAGACAAGTGGTCCAATGATGTGAAATCAAGAGTTTAATTTGCAAGAGACTTGCCTGCAGCTGATGCTATATACCACAAGGTGTGCAGTAGAAATTTTAGAACCGGAAGAAGGTTGCCAACCAAATATGACTTAGACCTAAAAGAGAAAAAGAGGAGTCGGAGTGGTAGATGTATCCAGAGATGAAGTATTTCAAATTGTAGTTGCTCAGTTCATAGAAGAGGAAGAACTCACAACACTCGCAGACTTACAAACTAGAATGGAAAAGCTTTGTCAAGATGCATATAGCATCCCTTACCTGAAGCGGAAGCTCATAGATAAATTTGGAGATTTTCTAGTTATTAGCCAGATGGGAAAGTACAGCAATGTAGTTACTGTCAGGCAAACAGCATCTAAGATTCTCAGTGAGTTCTACATAGATCAGAAACAAAAGGACAGCGAAGAAACTAAAACAAAGTCCATATTCAAAACAGCAGCAGCTTTGATAAAATCAGACATCAGCAGTATTGAGGAAAGTAGATTTTTTTTTTTTTTTTTTTCTATGTGATTGAGGGAGGCAAAAGGCATAACTGCCTATAGCGAGTGGCTCCCCCATAGTTGAAAGAGTGACAGGGCCAAAATCAAGGGACGTTCGAGCCAAAATGCCTGGACACACGGAGTTTGAAGCAATTTAAGTCATAGGAAGAGGGAAAGACTGATTCTGGGAGAGAGTTCCAGAGCTCAGATGTTGAGTAGAAGAAAGTTTGAGAGTAATGTTTCACTCTTGGGTTGGAGAGTTGCACAGAGTAGGGGTGGGATTGAGTTGCAAGACGGGTACCACGTGCCCTACGTAAAGGAGGTGGTATGCACTGGGATAGCTCTGAGGAACACTGATTATTATAGTAGCGATAGAATAGCGAGAGAGATGCAACATTGCGGCGGAGAGAGAGAGATTGCAGAGAGTTGATGAGTGGACGGGAGTTAATGATACGAAAGGCCTTCCTTTCAACTTTGTCTAGGAGAGCGGTGTGAGAGGAACCTCCCCACACATGTGAACAATACTCAATACAAGGGCGCACTATGCCCCTGTACAGAGCAAGAAGCTGTGCAGGGGAAAAGAACCCCCTAAGGCGGTTGAGCACACCCAGCTTCTGGGAGGCTGCCTTAGCAAGACTGGTAATATGGTCCTTCCAAATGAGAGCAGAAGAAAAAGAGACACCAAGAATATTGAGAGAAGATGAAGGGTTGATTTTTGTATTGTTGAAGAATAAGGGATAGTCCGCTGGGAGATCCTGACGGGTAGATAGATGGAGAAATTGGGTTTTGGAAGCATTAAAGTTAACAAGGTTTTCTCTGCCCCAATTGGAAATAGTATTTAGATCAGAATTTAAGAGTTCTATGGCTTCATTACGTTTGTCGTTGAGGGATTGCTGGCTGGGGCGTTCTGAAAAACTAATGGAGTAGTGTAAGGTTGAGTCGTCTGCGTATGAATGGATGGGAATTAAGGTACAGTTAAGGAGATCATTTATAAAAATTAGAAAGAGAATAGGAGATAGGACAGAGCCCTGAGGAACACCGGAGTTTATAGGGTGAGGAAGTGAACAATGGCCGTCCACAACCGCAGCTATGGAACGGCCGGAAAGGAAATTAGAGACAAAGGCACAGATGGAGGGATAGAAACCGAAGGAGGGTAGTTTAGAAATTAAAGATTTATGCCAGACTCTATCGAAGGCTTTCGATATGTCTAGTGCAATAGAAAAAGTCTCACCGAAGTCCCGAAAGGAGGATGACCAAGAGTTAGTAAGATATGAAAGAAGATCACCAGTAGAGCGACCCTTAAGGAAGCCATACTGGCGATCTGAGAGCAGATTATGAGAAGAGAAATGCAAGAAATTTGGAACCAAGAATAGTTTCAAAAACTTTAGAAAGACAAGAGATAAGAGCAATTGGACGATAGTTGGAGGGTTGAGAGCGGTCACCTTTCTTTGGGACAGGTTGAATGTGAGCAAACTTCCAGCATGAAGGGAAGACGTTAGAGGATAGACAGAGACGAAAGAGTTTGCCTAGGCAGGGAGTCAGCACGGAAGCACAGTTTTTGAGAACAACAGGAGGAACTCCGTCCGGACCATACGCCTTATTAGTGTTAAGCCCAGAGAGGGTAGAAAGTA
Organism: Lithodes maja; assembly: GCA_037953745.1. Lineage (NCBI taxonomy): Eukaryota > Metazoa > Arthropoda > Malacostraca > Decapoda > Lithodidae > Lithodes > Lithodes maja. The sequence continues at coordinate 11,534 of JBAKBP010030572.1, read as the reverse complement.
CATCTTTAGAAGAGATTAGGATATTAGGCATAAGTAAGAGAGAGGAGGGCGGAGAGGGAGGAATAGCACCGGAATCATCCAAGGTGGAGTTTCTAGCAAAAGTTTGAGCGAAGAGTTTAGCTTTGTCAGAGGAAGAAGTGATGGTTGTGCCATCAGAGTGGGAAAGGGGAGGGAAAGACGAGGAAGAGAAATTGTTGGAGAGGTTTTTGGCTAGATGCCAGAAAGCTTGGGAAGAGCTAGAGTTAGATAGTTCAGTGCATTTATTATTGATGAAAGAGTGTTTGGCAAGTCGAAGAACAGATTTGGCTTGATTCCGGGCAGAAACAAATTTATGAAGAATGAGAGTCTTGAGTTTTAAGGCGTCGGTACCGTTTGAATGCTTCCTCCTTATTGCGGACAGCAGTAGAACAGGCGTGAGTAAACCAAGATTTTTTAGCATTAGTCTGAGAGAAAGAGAATGGAATGTATGCTTCCATGCCCGATAGGATTACCTCGGTAATGCGTTCAGCACTCTCCGAGGGTCCTCGGCCATGGAAGCAGAAATCATTCCATGGGAAATCAAAGAAGTACTGCCGAAGAGCCTCCCAGTCGGCAGCGCCAAAGTACCACAAGCGCCGCCGGCTAGGAGGATCGGGTGGCTGTACTGGAGAGATAGGACAGGTGACAGAGATAAGTTTATGGTCGGAGTACCCTTCCATTCCAGGGATTGGCAACACCCAACGAAACTTGGATTTTGTTCCTTTTTCACTTAGAATGTTCCTTGCTGAAGTCTTCAGGGGAAAGAAAACTAACAATGACTTGAAGGTTGCAGCTATAGGACAATGCATCATCCAACAAGTTAGGCCAAGAAGTATCATGGCGCCAATGAAATTTGCATTAGCAATGCATATCCACTGGACTTATGGTTCAAGTGACCTGATTGATGATTTGAGCAGCAGAGGATATTGTTTCTTATGAGGAAGTGAAGCTATTCAAATCATGTCCAGCACATCAAAACAAAGATCAGCTTGAAAATTTGTCAAACAGCTTCTGTCACTTTATCACTGATAATGTTGACCATAATACAGTAACAATCAATGGTAAGGACACTTGTCATGACATGGGTGTGATGTGTGCAGCAACACCACCAGTAGCCTCAACTTAGGTAGTTATTCGGAATTCAGAATATTTTAAGACTAAGCCAACAAAATTGAAGTGACAAGATGTAGAACACTGTCATCACATGAAGCCTAACAGTCAGGCCCTGTTCATGTTATCACAGAAACCCAACATGAAACAACCCCATTTGGAATACTGGAGAAATTTATTCTCAACTCGGTGAAGAATGCTGCAAGTGCCTGCCGTTTATACATGCTTTGTGTGGATGTGATACTACATCAAGGTTAAACAACATAGGAAAGGGAGTTGTATTGAAAAATTAGTCTCCTGTTTGAGTGTGCAGCGCCGTTCATGTCTGACAAGTTCACTCATGAGGAAATCAGAGAGGCAGGAGAAAGAGCATTAATTCATGTCTACAGCTCTGGTAGTGATTGTGCATCTCTTGATAAGCTGAAAAAGAAGACGTTTCAGGGCAAGGTCATTAAGAGCTTGAGAAGCATTGAAGTTAAAACCTGACACCTACTAGTGATGCGGCTAAATATCACTCATTCCGTGTCTATTATCAAACACAGGTCTGGCTAGGAAACAGTAAGATTAAACCTGATGATTGGGGCTGGAAGATAAATGGAAAAACTTAATTCTTTGCATGATGGACAACAGCCCAGCGCCAGATGCCTTGCTGAAAGTAATCAGATGTAAATGCAAAGGCTTCTGTGACACTCAACACTGTTCATGCAATAAACATGGGCTATACTGTACAGATATCTGCGAGAAGTGTCAAGATGACACTTTATATACCGTCAGAACGCGTCATGATCCTCAAGGTGGGATAGTGGGACAAAAAAATCAGCGGTTCAACCCTTTTAGTATACCATGACTCATAGTTAAATTTTATTCTGACTATTATTCAATGATTGTATAAGTTTAGAAAGGGTCTGTGGGAGTCAAAGGGTTAATTGAGATCGATTTTACCGTTTTGATTCCTAAAGATCCTATTTGAGCTACATACATTCGCCTATTGATAACCAGAATATAATTTGAAATAGGGTCACAAATGATTTAGCTCGAGAGCTTAAGGGGAGGGTTTAGCTTGTTCCCTAGACCTCCATTATGCTTAAGTTACACCCCCTAGACAACCATTCAAGATAAATTTGTAAATTTTTCGGTAGAAAAATGTCCGAAGGCTGGTTCCTCTTAAATTACAGGCTCGCTATCGCTCGTCAGGAAAAACTCGACACCGAAATGGCACGAAAGGTCTTAATAATGACAGAAATGGGGTGAAAGGTCTTAAAATTGAAAAGAGTTATGGTGCAAACGTCTTAATATCTCAAAAGCAATGGGGCTACACATGAGGGAGAAAGGGGTCAAGAAAAAAAAAATCCCTCAAGTGGAAATCTGTCCTTAACGTCATAGGCTTGGCATGGACCATTGGCGTCTATCGTTATTGGTGTTCCTTGGCCAATCCCCCCCCCCCCCCCCCTCCTAGTGGGTATGGACTAAATATAGGCATCACCAATTGACCACTTGCGAGTTTCAGGCTATAAGGAAGTTGGAGCTGTAGACATTGATATTAAGCAGAATTACCAACTAAAACACGGTTGTAGTGCATTCATAAATACGTAAAGCTCAATTCAACATATTTATCAATCGGAAACCTACAGTATTATTGAAAACCTGTTTTATGTCGATGTTTACGGCTCCAACTTCCTTATAGCCTGAAACTCGCAAGTGATCAATTAACTATTCCTGCCAAATATCAATTCAATCTAATATAACCTAGCCATCGTATTGAAAGGGTTATGCAGGAGATTTGATTTGATTTGATTATTTTATTAAGTTGGTATAAATACAGGATATACAAATGTTGCATACAGGTATGTGAATACACGGAGACTCAAAAGGCTGAAGATGCTTGAGCTTCCTTCCCCCCAGTCTATATTTGAATATATGTATATACAGTATACAGTATATATATATATATATATATATATATATATATATATATATATATATATATATACAGTATATATCAATAATTAACTTACATACAATACAGTAAATCAACTAAAGTACATGGAATGTATATGACCTCCTGTCTAGACTTTGAGACAGGGGCAGTTAGTTAATCCCTGCCAATCCCCAGTGGGCTGGAAAACGGTCAGATTATCTCTTAACGAGGAAACCCCAGCCCACCTGGAGTCATTAGCAAAGATTCACACATTTATGGCAAACTAATTTAGCTACAGTATCTATATTTTGGTGACTTGTAAATTGTAGATAGTAGCTAGTTAATTATAGTTATGCAGGAGAGGGGGTAATGGGTGGGAGTGGGTGGGAGTAGGGGTAGTGGGGGGAAGCGGGTCGATAGCTGTGGGTCTGAATATTAATTACCAAGTCAAGGTCGCCAGGGTTTGCTTCTTTTAAGGGGGAGGGGACACTTTTTGCTCGATGTTTTTTCATTATTTATTATTTTTCTAGTTTCCTCTCTAGACCTACCTCAAACTTTAAAAAAAACACTCCATCAGATCCCCCTTCTAGATTAATTTGTATTTTTTTTTGTAGAAATATGTGCGGCCGAAGGCCGGTTCTTTCAACATTTTAGGCTCACTATTGTTCGCCAGGAAAACAAATCGACACCTAAATAGCACGAAATGCATTAATACCGACAACAAAATGGGGCGAAAGGTCTTAAACTTGACTAAATAATGGGCCAAACATCTTAAAATCTAAACACTAAAGGGGCTAAGCATGAGGGAGAACGGGGACCAGAAAAACGATCCATCTCCCCTTAATCTCGGGGTCCTGTGTGTCTGAAGTGATGTCTCCCGTCATTCTTTATTCTCTTTTAAGGGTTCTCTCTCTCTCTCTCTCTCTCTCTCTCTCTCTCCTCTCTCTCTCTCTCTCTCTCTCTCTCTCTCTCTCTCTCATTCTTGTACTTCATTAATTTGTTTTTCATTATTTTTGTATTTTTGTTCCTCGAGAATTCACATAATTTCAACTTTTCTTATTTCTACGTCTTCTTCTCCCATCCTCTTTCTCTCACGCAATACACATACGCACGTACGTACAATCGCGCTAATAAGTGATGGCTCGGCACCAAGTAGGGTTTGATCAATAATTGGTATCAGCAATATCTAAGCTTCATTTCTTCATATCGAGTGAAATATACAAACATGTTCCTACACTTACCCACCCTATTCAACATCTGGCAGACATTAATACAGCACAGAGCAAGCCAAACGTAATAACAGCTGGGACATGACTTATTAGCGCGACTGTACAGTTTACCTCACGTCATATTCTATTCCGTTGGGGTCGTGATTTGGCAAAGCTGCACCGACTTCGCCAACCCCCCTCCCTCACTCCACCTCCTATTGGTAGGAGGTGGAATGAGGGAGAGGGGTTGGGGAGGTGAGTGCAGCTCTGCCAAATCACGACCCCAACGGAATAGAATATGACGTGAGGTAAACTGTACAGACACAACGGAATAGAATATGACGTGAGGTAAACTGTACAGACACAACGGAATAGAATATGACGTGAGGTAAACTGTACAGACACAACGGAATAGAATATGACGTGAGGTAAACTGTACAGACACAACGGAATAGAATATGACGTGAGGTAAACTGTACAGACACAACGGAATAGAATATGACGTGAGGTAAACTGTACAGACACAACGGAATAGAATATGTGCGGCAAACTGTACATACATGCACTAATGAAGACCAGAAGTACAGCTTAAAAACAGTTTGTCACTGCAGTAATAACTAACTTGAAAAAAAAAAAAATCTAGATGTACTTGATACCGCAATGATTAACACAATAATTAGATACCTGACGTTACTCATGACCAAGCTACTCAAATGGAGTCTGGCACACATCTCTAATTTCTTAAGGGAGCCCACCTCGCTTTTTTTTCTCTTTCTCTCCCTCTCTCTTTGGCTTGTATCCATTCGGCCCCATTCAGCCTACTGTTTTAAGACGTTTACCCCCATCCAGGTGTCAATGTTTTCCTGGCGAGCGGTAGCGAGCCAGCATATATATATATTTATTTTGACAGCAAGCTAAATTTGTACATTTTTCAATAGAAAAATGCCTCCGGCGAAGCCGGATTTCTCCATACAATGCTGGCTCGCTATCGCTCACCAGGAAGAAATCGACACCTGGATGGGGATAAACGTCTTAAAACAGTTGGCTGAGTGGGGCCGAATGGATACAAGCCAGGGAAAGAGAGAAAAGGAGAGAAAGATAAAAAAAAAAGCCGGTGATCCCCCTTAACTACCCTCCATCGGTTTCTATCCGTCTATCTATGCCATTATCTCTAATATACTTTCGGGTCGTTCCATAGCTGTGGTTGTCGACGGTCATCCTTCACTTCCTCAACCTCTCAACTCCGGTGTTCCTCTGGGCTCTGTCCTGTCTCCTGTTCTCTTTCTAATATTCATTAATGATCTTATCAACTGTACTTCTAGTCCTATCCACTCATATACTGATGACTCTACCTTACACAATTTAACTAGTTTTCCACAACGACCCACCACGCAATTACAATTTGGATTGAGTGGCCGTACTGGAGAGATAGGACAGGTAACATACTGTATATAATGTTATGGTCGGAGGAGCCCAAAGGAGAGAAAAGGTCGACATCATGAGAGGAAGGGTTAGAAGTTAGAAACAAGTCAAGAATGTTGGGCCGATCTCAGAAGCGATCCGGGATAGAGGCGGGTTGCTGAATCAACTGCTTTAGGTCAGTTAGGATAGAAAAGAGTAGGCTTATTCACCAGGTTGGTCAGTGGAATGAGAGGAGAGCCATTGGCGGTGGTGAATGTTGAAATATCCGAAGATGGAGATTTATAAAAAAAGGTGAGATGGATAGGATGTGTTCCAATTTATTATACTAATGACTTACCTATAATATTGGTATATAGATTAAGCAACGATTTTATGCCTATAATATTGGTATATAGATTAAGCAACGATGTTATGCTTGAATTGACAATTGTGTGACTTACATGTTTATCTCTGAACAGAACTGCCGGACTTGTGAAGCAGCTCATTACTTATATAGGCTATTGATTGGCTCATGGATAGGCACATGTTTAGTAAACCAAGATATCCTTATTATTTCATTTCTATGTTTTAAATTCACCATTACAATTACATTTAACAATTGAGTGTTGTTTTAGAGAGATATTCGAACCCATTGATATACAATATGTGGCATATCAACACACTATTAACGTAGATATCATAAAGGGAACACAGGCAAGATAAGGAATGACAAGAAATATAAAACGATTAAGGGGCAGGTGTAATTTATTTGTTGATTTATACATTTTGTATTATTATTTTAGTTTCCAAAACATACAGGCTCGCTATTGGTCGCCAGGATTACAATCGACACCTAAATGACAAGAAAGGTCTTAATATTGACAACAAAATGGAGTGAAAGGTTTTAACACCTAAAGAGCGGCCTAGGCGGTATAAAATATGTAGCCACCAGCGGGGTGTTTTTACCCAAAATAGGGCTGTTTACGTGATCATTTTCATGCCTAAATAAGACCCAGAGCGTAAAACAAGTATCTATCCCTGAAAGGGCATAAACAGAGCTTTCCAATGACACCACAACGATCCTTTTATGACCGCTAGTTTTCTTGCAACAACCGCGCAACACGAGTGCAAAAAGCATGTAATTCGGTACTTTCCCCATACAATTCAGTATGTAGCGAGTGAGAGAGGGAGGGAGGAGGTGGGATTCGTGTCAGTAGGTTCGCCGCGGTGGTCTGGAGCAGTCATACGCTCGCTACTCTCCTGCCACCACTTGTCTCTCTCTCTCAGCAACATTACGTGCTGAAATTGCCACACGACCTATGTCGCGCGCCGCCAGATAGTCCAGATTTATTATACTCAACTTATGTTGCGCGCCGACAGTTAGGGGTTAAAATCGATATACTAATGGGGCGAACATCTTAAAATATCAAAACTAATGGTGCTAAATATGAAGGAGAAGGGTGTCTATAAAAACGACATCCCCCCCCTTAATCCCTTATGTACCGGCGACGTTTTTTATTATTTTAATCTGGCTTTTATTTAGACGATATTGTGCAGTTTATGAAGAATCTGTGCTAGTAAAAAGGGTTAGGTGAGATAGTTCGAAGCCCGTTAATTGCTGGAGGCCCTTTTTAATATGAATACAATACAATTCAGTTTAGGAAGGATTTCTAGCAATTATAAGGCTTTGAACTATCTCAATAAACCCTTTTAGCTACCCACAGATCCTTCCTAGTGCTTAAAATCGTCTAAATATGGCTAACATAAAATATAACGCCGGTACAGAAAGGGTTAACAATGTAACAGCTGATACACGGACTGTGATTGGATATGGCGGGTGAGATATTAGTCTCACTTGTGTTCACTTTATGATATCTACTGTATGTTATTAATGTGTTATGTGTGATATTTTTAAACTCTCTGGGTTTGATTATCACTTTAGATAATCACTTTTGTCATTAATATTACTTGCCACTTTCAGTTTCAATAACAAATATGGAATAATGAAGTTTCTCAACTTGATCAACGCACATCAATCAGCTACTAATCAGCAGCTTCTGTATACAATACTCTAGTCTCTAATGAAAAAAAAAATAATAAATATATATATATATATATATCAATTTGCTTAATAAAATATAGTCATTATATTTATGTATTACAGAGCATTAGGTAGAACATATGAATTATTATTTTACCTCCACCAACCGACTTTACTCCTAAACTCAATTAATGAAATCAACAAATACATGTGGCAGTCCAGGGATTCGAACCTAGGATGCTCACACCTGAAATTATATCTATCTATCAGTGCCTGACGCCGTGATCCCTGAAGGGGTGCTCGCTATTTAGATATCACAAAAAGTTATAGTAATTATTATCAATGTTCACATTTGATTATTTTATGTGTGATGAAATTAATAAACTGGAAATATCTGGCAAGTTTCATTCTTCGTCGAAGATTCTAATTGTGACCTGAACAATATATACTTTAAGGGGGCCCACCTCGCTTTTGTTTTCTCTTTCTCTCCCTCTCTCTTTGGCTTGTATCCCATTCGGCCCCATTCAGCCTACTTTTTTAAGACGTTTACACCCATCCAGGTGTCAATATTTTCCTGGCGAGCGGCAGCGAGCCAGCATATATATATTTTTATTTACAGCAAGCTAAATTTGTACATTTTTCGATAGAAAAATTTCTCCGGCGAAGCCGGATTTCTCCATACAATGCTGGCTCGCTATCGCTCGCCAGGAAGAAATCGACACCTGGATGGGGATAAAAGTCTTTAAACAGTTGGCTGAATGGGGCCGAATGGATACAAGCTAGATAAAGAGAGAAAAGGAGAGAAAGAGAAAAAAAGAGGTGACCCCCCCCCCCCCTTTAATGATGAGTGTACAGTCTTATATAAGAGTCACGTGTGTAGGTGACCCCCCCCCCTTTAATGATGAGTGTACAGTCTTATATATGAGTCACGTGTGTAGGTGACCCCCCCCCCCTTTAATGATGAGTGTACAGTCTTATATATGAGTCACGTGTGTAGGTGACCCCCCCCCCTTTAATGATGAGTGTACAGTCTTATATAAGAGTCACGTGTGTAGGTGACCCCCCCCCCCCCTTTAATGATGAGTGTACAGTCTTATATATGAGTCACGTGTGTAGGTGACCCCCCCCCCCCTTTAATGATGAGTGTACAGTCTTATATATGAGTCACGTGTGTAGGTGACCCCCCCCCCCCTTTAATGATGAGTGTACAGTCTTATATATGAGTCACGTGTGTAGGTGACCCCCCCCCCCCCTTTAATGATGAGTGTACAGTCTTATTTTTTTTTTTTTTTTTTTTTTTTTATATATTCCAACTTACTTCCTCTCGGGCATAGGCTGAGAGCCTTAACATTCACCGCTTTACAATGAACAGTGAAGCCCGTGAGGTCTTGTTCCAGTCTAGGGAGTGAGACATGTGAAGCACGCAGAGTACAACGAGCACCTGCCATCTTGCCTTCACATGAGGCACGGTGCTCACTCATGGCCCGAAACGACCCCATCTCTGAAGCCATCTCGTTCCCGTGCTTCACTGTCTCACTACCTACACTCGGACTCTCACACTTACACACACACAACGCCACCTGTTGAGCAGATAACTCACCAGGCATTGCACCCCTATACCATATTTTGAATATGGGAATATTCATACACTGCTATTTAATCAGGGAACAATGAGGGTATTTTATTGACGTTTCGGTGGGCTTGTGGTAATGCACTGATACTAGGTACAGCACAAATTCCATCCCAATAATATCTTCCCATTGATACATCGGGATTTGAACCCGGGACCTTTGGATTACCAGGCCAGTGGCAAGACCACTCCACCACACCTCCCCTATATATAAGAGTCACGTGTGTAGGTGACCTCAAATGTCAGCATGCCACTTGGCCTCTGCTTATAATTATATTCTGGACCAAATTATGCAATTGTCGTTCTATATACATGTATTTAGTTTGGGGCGAGGGTATTGGAAGTGGTCGGGGTGTGTACAGACCTCCATAAAGCTTAAAATATACACTCCCCAGACCCCCTTTCAAGAATATTTTGTACATTTTTCGGTATAAAAATGTCCCAGCCGAAGGTCGTTCCCTCTTATGTTACAGGCTCGCTTTCGCTCGCCTGGAAAATATCGACACCTAAATGGCACAAAAGGTTTTAAGATTGGCAGAAATGGGGCGAAAGTATATTAAATCGCCACACTAATGGGGCGAACATCTTAAAATCTCAAAATCAATGAGGCTTAACGTGAGGGAGAAAGGGGTCCAGAAAAAAAATCCTCAAGTGGAAATCTCCCCTTAAATTCGGTCCACTCACATCATGGTTTCAAGTCAAAGCGGTAAAAAAAAAAAAAAAAAAAAAAAAAATATATATATATATATACAGTATATTAAAATAAAATATATAAAAACTACTTGTATTAAACCTAACTAGCAAGCCTACCATAAACCTAACTAGCAAGCCTACCATAAACCTAACTAGCAAGCCTACCATAAACCTAACTAGCAAGCCTACCATAAAGTAACGTAAGCTAAACTAACTGAACTAAACCTAAGCCAACCTAAGCTACGATAATCTAAGTTTTTCAGGAATTTATGGTTGTGGCTGTTTTGGTTATGACCGTTGTGGTTGTGGCCGTTTTGGCCCGCTCACCACTCCATCACTTCCACACCTTGGTCTGCAATGGAGACTTTCACCTTTAATTTTATTGACGTCAAAATAGACTGTATTTCACTTTAACTCTCACTGACACTGCAGAAATAGCTTGTCAAATTTTCCTGTATTATGATTTTAATATACTTTATATAAACAAATTCTACTGTATTATATGGGATTTATGATTTTAATATATTTTATATAAATATTTCCTTATCTCATATCTCTTTATAATAGTACGGACTTAATGAAACAATCCTAATTTTAAAAAGGCATTCAATATTTTGTTTTATAATATTTTGAAACTCGTTGTTTTTATTTTGATAATAGTCTCCACAAGATTACGAACTATTGGATTCACAGTTAAACAAATGAAAACCACAGGATAATTGACTCCATTTAATCTTTTTGTGACTCCAAGAAAACTCGCTATTAAGGGGAGATGGGTTGTTTTTCCAGACCCCCTTCTCCTTCATGTTCAGCTCCATTTGTTTCTTATTTTAAGATGTTTGCCCAGTTAGTTTGTCGATTTTAAAACCTTTCGCCCCATTTCTTTGTCAATATTAAGACACTTCGTGCTATTTAGGTGTCGATTTTTTTCCTGGCGAACGACAGTGAGCCTGTAATTTTGGAAGTATATGCCTTTGGCCGGGAAATTTAGAATTTAGTCTACAAGGGGGATTTAATGGATGTTTTTTTTTTTTAAAGTTTGATGGAGGTCTAGGGAGGAAACTGAAAATAATGAATACATGAAGAAATCGAGCAAAAAGTGACACACCCCCCCCCCCCCCCGCTGCCCTTAATGACATCAATCCATTATATGTATATTTGTATTCCGTTTCTGTGACTGACATACTGTATATATTATGATGCACTACAGCTGTATTATTGACTGAGCCTCTGAGCAAGACAGCCACTAAATACAGTAACTCGTACAACACCGCCTTCACTTACACCATCCATATTGAGGCTCTTTGCTAGCCTTAATTAAGGGGGTAGTGCTTGGGTATTGCTTTGCTAGCCTTAATTAAGGGGTAGTGCTTGGTATTGGCCTATGTATTTACTGTATATATTATTGTATTTTTGAGTTTCCTCGCTAGACCTCCATCAAACTTAAAAGACACCCCCATAGACCCCCTTTCAAGATAAATTTGTACATTTTTCGGTAGAAAAATGTCCCGGCCG
>JBAKBP010030571.1:0-25547 GCA_037953745.1 Lithodes maja | reverse complement strand
GTCATGATTGCCAGTGGGCGGTCCTTAGTGTTGGCGATATGCTCGCTACAGGGCCGAGTATAAAAAGAGAGGTCCTCGCCACAATTCTTCAGAACTCATCAGGCAAAGCGACCTCTCATATCCCTTGCAACTATCCATATTCTTCCGACTGATGTGAACTTTCTCTACTCTCTGAACAGCCTACCTTCTTCTCTTCTCGTCCCTGTTTATAACCTCAATGACCCCTTTGGTGCAGATTTAGTCAGCCAAAGTATTATCGCTTGAGTTCTCACGAGATAAGTGCCTGTTAGATAGCCTATTTTTGGAAGGGTTAACTAGAATAGGATTGATTGATGTTTGTTGCACTCGTATATGCATTTCCCTGTGTGCGATTATTCATGTTCCTGTTTTCTGCTGGTTTAGGCAATGCTAGACTGGGATAGGGTTTCTGAGTTGTGATTTCCTATGAGTGCTAGGTTGGTTGAACCAGCACAATTGCAACGGAGACGTGGGAAGCCTAGGGGGTCTTTTTGATTGTGTACCGTGGGAGTTTAGCACTGTGTTGCGAGTGAGGGCTTTTGCCTGTGCCACCCAACACTGTGCTATCTCATTTGCTTGACTTTGAGAGGATCGCCAGGAGAGAACCAGATACTAGTGATCTGGATCTCTCAAGAGAGCATCCCGTCAATTACCGTAATTTGGCCGCACAGTCTTAAGGACCTCGCTAGGCTACGAGCCGCTTGCTCAGCCATTGTCTCTTAACCTTAGATATCCCAGCTAGACTTTGCTCGACCAGCAGATACAGTATAGTATTGAAGCTTCTCCTTATGTATATTATTGTTTAAGCACTATTGATTTCATGCGTGGCACGCTTAGCTACTTCAGAGATTAGTGGCCCACGAGCACAATCTTAGTAGGCTATTGCCAGTGCATTGTCGGAGTACTTCTTCTTAATGTTTGCCATATCCTATTGCTTATTCTTATAATTCTTCTTATGTCAATTTAAAGCCTTTAATTACCAGTGAGTTATTCATTAAATTGCTGTTCAAAATCCGATACTTACTTCTTATGAGTATTCGAGAAGCATCTAACTTATCAGAAGATTCCTTGCTTGATGCTCGAGGACTATTGTTTAACGTAACGTAATAGTGCCGATCCGAAGTAGAGGGTGGAGGACTTCTTAAGTTCTTAGTTCAAGGGTGGATTACTTCGGCTTCGGCCAACACTATTCTTTAGTGTTGTAGTACTTTCTTCTTTGTTTGATTGTTGACCAGACTAGATAACTCCCGTCTTGTTATTAGTCTGTTGTGTGAAACGCTAGTACCGAGTTCTTGTATACCCCGTTATAGCAGATAGAACTCTGGAGGGTAGTGGCGTTTTTTGTTCGGCTGGCAGTACTCTGGGGTTGGGATCGTGTGTTTCCGTTGTGGCAGCGAGCCATACTCGAGTCCTGTGTAAGAGCCCTAGTGTACCCGAGTGCCCGGTCGTAACAAATGGCGACCTTGCTTAGGATTTTGTGAACAGTATAATTTTTTGCAGAGTTGTACAACATTTGTTTGTTGGTACTTTAGCGTACATATTGAAGAATATTTTTTTTTGTAAGGCAATTAGGAGAGCATTTAAGAGACTCCAGTTAATTTAGTAATTAGTGCTTGCATAAGGGAGTTTAACACTTTTGTCTCGAGAATTTTTTGGTGAACTTCAGTATGTCGGGCCCTAGTATTGACGAGGAGCGAGAGATGCTATTTGAGGAGGTGCCGTTAGTAACTAGTGAGGAGGATGCTAGACTTTTTGTGAGTAAGCGGTACCACGTGACGGAGGAGAGGCTGACTGGGGTGAATGTTTATGGCTTGCACCTGATAGCCAAGGTTTTGGGTCTATCCAATGTAGGAGGGATGTCCAAGGGGGAGCTAATTTCCTGGGTGTTGCGTGGGCGACATGGGGTGTCGGAGGAGAGGGCGTTTGGGGGGGTTCCTCCCCAGATCCCCTCTCACTCGACTCTCACAGTGCCGTCCACTCAGTTGCCGGAGGTTAGCACTCTCCCACAGAGGGATGAGAATTGGAAGATTGGAGTGCCCTCGGGCGGTGCGTATGGTGGTTCCCCAGTTCTTGCCCCCCCTCCTTCAGTAGTGGCAGCTCCCTCTTCCTGCCTGTCTCCAGATATGATATTTAGACTTGAGCTTGCTAAAATTGAGGCTGAGTCTAGGAAGCAGGAGAATGAGACTAGGAGGCATGAGATTGAGGTTAGGAGGCACGAGGCTGAGCTTAGGTACGACTCAGAGAAATATTGTGCTCAAATAGATTTAGATAAGACTCGTGCAGAGTCGACAGGGATTCGGATGGGCCGTGAGGGCCAAGTAAGAGAACAGTCCTTGTCCCACTTAGTCAAATTGGTGCCGGCATTTAGTGAAACTGAAGTCACAGAATTTTTTAATCGTTTTGAGAAGAAGTGTAGGGAGCATAATTGGCCTGAAGAGAAGTGGGCAGCTCTAGTCTCCTCAAGACTTACGGGTAAGGGTCTGAAGGCTTATGATGCACTGCCTTTAGAGTCTTGCATTGACTACCCAGTATTGAAGAGAGCTGTCCTACGGGCATACGAGTTGCAACCAGAAACATATCGATTGAAGTTTCGGGGTGTTACGAAGACTAGGGAGGCGACCTTTCTTGAACATGCCCGGGACTTAAAAGATGCACTTGCTAACTGGACACGTTCTGAGAAAGCTGAGACGGCCGAACAGTTGACTGAGCTGTTTCTGCTCGAGCAGTTTTATAAGTGTACTGGTGCAGATATGACTTTAACTATTAAAGAAAAGAACCCTAAAACTCTACAGGAGGCAGCTGAGATGGCTGACCTCCGGCTATCATTAATTCGTGGGTGCGGGTCTGCCCAGCGTAGTGAGGCAGGTAACAAGGGGCGTGACACCCCACCCCCCCGAGTTAGTGATATACATTATGCAAACAAGTACAAGAGCTATGATACCAAGACTGACCACAAGACTAACACCGTCCCATTTAAGAAGGGGCCGGGCCCTTCCCAGTACCAAGGGAAGCCCAGAGGGGAGTTGGAGTGTTATCTTTGTCATGAAAAGGGGCACTTTGCAAGAGTCTGTCCTAGCAAACCACCTACAGCAGCTGTGTCTTTGGCCTGCAACATTGGTGTGTCTCCGAAGTCTTCTGAGTTTGCCCGGGGCAGTTCGTCAGAGGCTGAGGCACAGCCAATGCAGAAACACCTGAGAGGCTCGAACCCTGCTCAGGATGTTTTTTGCGACCATAGAGGACGGGGTTGCGTGATGTGGGCGGGGCGCAAGCATGGAGTAGAGGTCTTGCGTGATACAGGTGCTTCCCAGACTCTGATGAACAATTTGACTGGCTACCCTATAAATGCGGCTCGGGTGGTAGTGGTGCAGGGTATTAATGCAACTCGGTCATACCCGCTGGTGCGGTTGGAGTTGGAGGTGGATGGTGTGGCACGTGAATTGGATGTTGGGATTGTGGAGAAACTGCCAGTGGAGGGCGTCGACCTTCTTCTCGGCAACGACTTTGCAATGCCCGCTTCTGAGGTTCTACCCTTAGTCGTTGCCGAGAGGCCGGCCGACGTGAGTGGGGGAGAACAAGAGTGTGTCGAGCGGTGCCAGGCACAACCCATGGCGTGTGCTGTCACCTGGGCTCGGACAGCTAAAGTGTCACAGCCTAGTCCTCCGTCTTCCGACCAGCAGAGGAACGATCAGCAGGAGGAGGCTAAAGCTGGAGTTGGTTTTAAGAGTTTTGACTCGGCGGCTCTCCTGGTTGATTCAGTATTAGCACCTATGTTAGAGTCTGGAGAGGCCCCAGGACCTGTCACAGCTAGTGAGGAGGTAGGGCCGGAAGAGACTCAGAGGCAGCAACGTTACACACAGAGAGAAAAAAGGGTTGCTCAGTTGGAGGATCCGGAAGTTCAGAAGTGTGGTAATGGTGCTGTCGAGATTAAACACGAGGACGGGGAAGCATGTCATGTGAACCTGTTGGAGGAGTTTGTGAGGCAACCACCTGAGCAGCCTACTGTCCCTGCGTTGGTCTGCCGCGGCCAAGGTGGAGAAGGAGAGGGGGGCAGTAGGGCACAGGTGGAGGAGAGTAGGGATTGTCATGTCTCGGCGAAGCAGTGGGCGGGGGACACGAGTCTGGTGGCTGTGGAAGTGCTAGAGCACCTGCCTGAGCAGCAGTGTGCAGCACTCCAGCACCAGCTCGGTTCATACCCCACTGGTCGTGCCGAGCCCCTGAGTCTCACAACTCGGGCGGTGCGAGATGTTCCGCAGGCAGGTCATGTGACTGTTAAAAGACCGTTAGCCTCGTTGTTTCGGTGGTTTAAGGTGGGCGACGAGGCCTTGGCATGGTTGCCAGGTCAGGGTCGACCCATGGCTGCCAAGGGTGGTGGTCAAAAGGAGGACATTGAGCAGATTGGTAGGGTCGGCTGTGGTATCGCAGTGCCCGGTCGTCACATAGCCTCCCAATGCTGCTCTAGTCTAATGCAACAGCCCTACCACAGACCGACTGTATCTGGCCATGTCGCTAAAAGCGGTGATGCTGCGCAGGCAGATGTCGTCACAAGGAATGTGGGGGTGCGCATGTACGGTATCGGCGGGGAAGCCTTAGCTATAATGAACTGTGGGAGTGACTGCACGGGTGGTACTGATTGTCCCTCTCATGACCTGGCTGTTCTAGGGACGAAGGTGGAGAAGGAGGGAGACTACAGGTTAGAAGCTGCGGTCTCGGCTGGGTTGTGGGAGGGCACAAGGCATGTTGTTCGTGGAGACAGTGCAAGGCAGTTATTTACTAGGCTATGGCAGTACTTTCGCATGTTTGTTGCTTCTCCAGGCCTGAGGTACGGGGTAGAATCCGACATGCAGGCTGGAGATAGTGCAAGGCTCAGTTTAATTCCCTGCCGTATAAATCCTGCTCGACAGCCTATGGTGCAAGCAGAGCTGGATTACGTGTGGACGAAGGCTCTGAGGGATGAGGAATGTCGTGAGTGGTCGTTGCTTGTAGCTTTGTCCGAGCGTGCTGGAGAGGTATGTGGTTTTGTTGTGGACGGGAGTACCTACCAGTGCAATGTTATGCCCTACGGACTTAAGAATGCACCAGCAACGTGTCAGAGCCTGATGAATGAAAGTGAAAAGGACAATGATGCGCTGGGGCATTTCGAGATCTATGTTCCAGCCTATGGTCCGGTCGGTGTAGTTTACCCAGATCATTACCCTCTCAAGATCTTGGACCCGTTTCACAATCGGAATATGAGGCTGACCAGGTGGTCACTAAGGTTATTGGTATATAACCTGGACATAAGCCATATTGCCGGTTGTGACAACGAGGTTGCATGTGGTCGTTCAGGGGTATATGATCCTGGGTAAATTGACACACGGGTAGCCTCCTGCTTTGGTTTGAGTAGTATTTTGCGCTTGGTGCTTGTTGGCTCGCGGTTGTAGCCCAGCGTATTGGGTCGTAAAGCAGGAGTTGAGCGTTTGGTATAGAAGAAAAATAGGCTGCCCTTATAGTGCAGCCGGAAAAAAACATATTAAAATATAAAAATCATATAAAAACTCTTTCTTTTTGATGAAGATAATTGTATAAGTTTGTCATAGCCTATAAAGTGTTTGAGTAGTCCACGAACTATCAAACGGCTGAGCTGCTGTAAGCTCGCTCTGGGAGCATGATATTATGTCTTTTACTATTGTTGGGAGGAGTTATGAAATGTGATTTTTTTTTTTTTTTTTATAAGATGTGTTTTAGTGATAAACTCAGCGTTGTTTTAGTGCCATGCGGTCGCTGGGTGTGAGGGGTTTGATGGGGTTCTGTATATCAGATTTTAGCTCAGGGTTGAGCAAGTAAAATCTTGGGGGAGGTGTGACGCATGTCGAGTATGAGCATGCTGTACAGAACGCCCAGTCAGGCCCCACCCTCGCTAGGATCGTCAGGGCAGGAACTTTGGCTGTAGTCTGTGTAGAGTTTCCTAACTCAGTTTATGTGAACCGTTGTACTATAAGTATTATCATTATGTATTTTGTTTTCTTCTAAGTCAACGAGTTCTATTTTATATCATTAGATATAAGTATTGTGTGTGGGACTTGTATGTAATGATGAGAGGAGAGATATTACGTGGCGGGGGATCAGTGAGCGCGCCACGAGGTGTGTAGGCCTAACTCCCTCCTCCCTTCCTCCCTTCCTCCCTTTCAGCGCGTGGGAAGTTCTTTGTCGATCCCAGATTGAGAGAGTATATGACGTCATGATTGCCAGTGGGCGGTCCTTAGTGTTGGCGATATGCTCGCTACAGGGCCGAGTATAAAAAGAGAGGTCCTCGCCACAATTCTTCAGAACTCATCAGGCAAAGCGACCTCTCATATCCCTTGCAACTATCCATATTCTTCCGACTGATGTGAACTTTCTCTACTCTCTGAACAGCCTACCTTCTTCTCTTCTCGTCCCTGTTTATAACCTCAATGACCCCTTTGGTGCAGATTTAGTCAGCCAAAGTATTATCGCTTGAGTTCTCACGAGATAAGTGCCTGTTAGATAGCCTATTTTTGGAAGGGTTAACTAGAATAGGATTGATTGATGTTTGTTGCACTCGTATATGCATTTCCCTGTGTGCGATTATTCATGTTCCTGTTTTCTGCTGGTTTAGGCAATGCTAGACTGGGATAGGGTTTCTGAGTTGTGATTTCCTATGAGTGCTAGGTTGGTTGAACCAGCACAATTGCAACGGAGACGTGGGAAGCCTAGGGGGTCTTTTTGATTGTGTACCGTGGGAGTTTAGCACTGTGTTGCGAGTGAGGGCTTTTGCCTGTGCCACCCAACACTGTGCTATCTCATTTGCTTGACTTTGAGAGGATCGCCAGGAGAGAACCAGATACTAGTGATCTGGATCTCTCAAGAGAGCATCCCGTCAATTACCGTAATTTGGCCGCACAGTCTTAAGGACCTCGCTAGGCTACGAGCCGCTTGCTCAGCCATTGTCTCTTAACCTTAGATATCCCAGCTAGACTTTGCTCGACCAGCAGATACAGTATAGTATTGAAGCTTCTCCTTATGTATATTATTGTTTAAGCACTATTGATTTCATGCGTGGCACGCTTAGCTACTTCAGAGATTAGTGGCCCACGAGCACAATCTTAGTAGGCTATTGCCAGTGCATTGTCGGAGTACTTCTTCTTAATGTTTGCCATATCCTATTGCTTATTCTTATAATTCTTCTTATGTCAATTTAAAGCCTTTAATTACCAGTGAGTTATTCATTAAATTGCTGTTCAAAATCCGATACTTACTTCTTATGAGTATTCGAGAAGCATCTAACTTATCAGAAGATTCCTTGCTTGATGCTCGAGGACTATTGTTTAACGTAACGTAATAGTGCCGATCCGAAGTAGAGGGTGGAGGACTTCTTAAGTTCTTAGTTCAAGGGTGGATTACTTCGGCTTCGGCCAACACTATTCTTTAGTGTTGTAGTACTTTCTTCTTTGTTTGATTGTTGACCAGACTAGATAACTCCCGTCTTGTTATTAGTCTGTTGTGTGAAACGCTAGTACCGAGTTCTTGTATACCCCGTTATAGCAGATAGAACTCTGGAGGGTAGTGGCGTTTTTTGTTCGGCTGGCAGTACTCTGGGGTTGGGATCGTGTGTTTCCGTTGTGGCAGCGAGCCATACTCGAGTCCTGTGTAAGAGCCCTAGTGTACCCGAGTGCCCGGTCGTAACACTGGGGTACCCCACTACTTACATTGGTCCATTTAGATGCCTTACCGTTTATGACTACTCTTTGCTTTCTGTCGCTGAGCCAATTTTCTATCCATTTCAACACACCGTCTTGTATTCCATGCGCTTTTAGTTTTAGCAGTAATCGTTTGTGGGGAATTTGTCAAAGGCCTTTTGAAAATCAAGGTATATAATATCTACAGCTTTACTCTCATCGTAGAGGTTGAAGATATCGTGGAAGAAGTCTAAGAGGTTTGTTAAACAGGAACGTTTTTTTACGAAAGCCGTGTTGAGTATCTTTAGTAAGTTATTTGCCTCTAAGTGATTTACGAGTCTGTCTCTTATGACCGTTTCTAGCATTTTACATACAATTGAGGTTAAGCTAATTGGACGATAGTTACTGGGTAGGGATTTGCTGCCTTTTTTGAATATCGGTGTTACGTTGGCTAGCTTCCACTGATCAGGCATAGTCCCAGACTGCAAGGATTCATTGAATAGCAATGTCAGTGGTTTGGAGAGCTCATCCTTAGCTTCCTTTAGAACTCTAGGTGAGATTGTATCAGGTCCAGGCGTTTTATTTACCTTGAGTTTATCTAAACAATTCAATACTTCTCTCTCTGTAACGGTGATATTGCTTAGAACATCTGAATTATCAATCTGAATCGGCGATGGTGTAGGGATATCACTGAGGTCTTCGGTTGTAAAAACTGATGCAAAGAAGGTATTGAGGGCATTACTCATTTGTACTTCGTCTTTGGTGTATTCTCCATTTTCATCGACTAACGGTCCAACAGTTGAAGTAACTACTTTTTTCTTTCTGATATAACTATAGAATTATTTCGTGTTTGTTTTACTTTGATTCGCAACATGTAACTCCAGGGTCTTTTTACTTTGCTTAATTAACTTTTTGGCTTTGCGTCGTAGCTCTACAAATTTCACCCGTTCTTCGTCATTTTGTGAGGATTTTAATCTATCATTAGCAAATTTTTTAGCAAGCAGACAGTCTGAAATATCTTTATTCCACCATTTGGGCTTATCATTTTGGCCTGGACGCCGTATTTTCGATGGTATGCAGTCTTGCACTGCCTTAAGGTAAGTGGTTGTGAAACACTCCCAAGATGTATTTATGTTGTTATTGTTAGTCAGAAAGCTCCAGTCAGTTTCTTTAAGTTTTGATTTAAGTTTATAAAAATTTGCTTTCTTGAAATTAGGGACTTTCTCAATGCTGCTATTTGATTTGTTACTAGTAAACTTTAAAGTGAAAGTTATCGTACGATGCTCGCTGTTACTGAATTCATCACCAACATTCAAATTCTCTATTAATTCTTCTTTTGTTGCGA
This sequence comes from Lithodes maja, assembly GCA_037953745.1. Lineage (NCBI taxonomy): Eukaryota > Metazoa > Arthropoda > Malacostraca > Decapoda > Lithodidae > Lithodes > Lithodes maja. Next base: position 16,508 of record JBAKBP010030571.1, on the reverse strand, counting down.
GTACAAGGTCAAGCACATTATTACCACGGGTCGGAGATTGTACAAATTGAAAAAGTGAACTCTCTTGCAAGTTAGCATAGAGGTCGTGTCCAGAGTGTGAAGTAAGAATATCGCCCCATTTAGTCACGGGTAAGTTGAAATCGCCAAGAATTACGGTATCTTGTATGTTAGTTATTTCTGCAATTTGTTCATAAATTTCACTGTCAGTTTGCACTGATTGAGATGGGGGTCTGTATAATAAAGCTAGTGTTATTTTAGTTCCTCGTTTATTATTTAATAGTACGTAAGATATGTCTATATTCGCAATTTGAGGTTTTGACATTAAGACGGGATTAAGACTTTCCTTTATAAAAAACAGAACTCCTCCTCCATTTCTATTGATCCGACTTTTCTCAAACATTGTATAACCAGGAAGCGTATATTCGGCTAAAAAGTCTCTGTCTTCCGTATTTAACCAAGATTCTGTAATGCCGATTATATCATAATGTTCTGTAAACACGATTTCCTCTAGATCTGAAAATTTATTGCGTATGCTACGAGCATTTACATAAAACACCTTAAGAGTATTAGAGTTGGATGTTACTGATTGTGCGTTGTCTGAATTTTCAGTTCGTATTTGACTTACACTACCCTGTCTTGGGTCTGGTTGACCCCGTTTTTTGAACGGAAATCCTTGACTGCATCGTTCAGCAGACGACCAAGACGTGCAGCTCCTACTTCATTGAGATGTACACCCGTGAACCAAAGTTTCGGCACCCCCTGGACAGGTATTAAGGCTAAGTCAAGGTTGCAGATACAACAGACGTTCGGACAAGCTGGTGTACCAGGCTTGGCAACGAGACCGAGGTTCGCTTTTCATGAGCTCCAAGTCTCAAAACATTTGTGAGTCACCTACGTTTTCCACCGACAGGCTTATGCATTTTCTTTGCCATACCTGTCTTCTGTCCCTTATTTAACCATTTCATGCTCCGGCATCACACTTTACATCTGTTATCTGGCTATTTTTACATGATTTTATTCAGATTAGGAAAGGTTTATGAAAGTCAGAGGGTCAATTGAGTTAGTCTGTAGCGTTTTAAGATCCCCAGATCCTTCCCAAGCTGTAACAATTCGTATGGTGATAGTCAGGAGAAACTGCTGAAAGGCATCTAGATCCTAAAAGGGTTAAAAGACTGCTTTCATATAGTTTTTTTATGCTAAGCTCCCATGTTCCATTTTAACCATGCTTCACAGTGCCATAAAGTCCTAGTTAACATGGTGCTTGTTCTTTTATAATAAATAATAAGTCTCACAAACGGATTATAATTATCTGAGCGAAAGATTGTTTTAGTTTTCTTTTTATGCATGTGATAGAGCGATCTATTTCATGGTCATAGACTGTAACGCATAATTTATTAATATTAAAATAAGACATAATAAGCCGTTAACTATATCTTGGGTACTAAATATAATGGAACAAGTAGGTGTTAGAAACATATTCTATTTCATATGTGGTTTATTGTTTATTTTATCAAGCCCTTGTTTAAAGCATCTGCTATACATATTACCAATTACATTGTTATAAAGTTTATTTGTGCAGAGAGATAATGGAATACAGTGTCCTTTTAATATGGCAACATATGCATTTAGGTTGTAACATTCAATGTCTCCGCAGCTTAATAACTTGTCCATCCCCCTTCTGCATCTATAACCTCCTGCAGACGAGCCGGTAACGAGTCTACTAGCTTGCTGCAAATGTCTGGGCGTCGTCTCACGCCCTCCCATACTTCTCTGGCCTTTGCTTCTACGCATTCCTTGGTCATCTCTGGAACATTCCATTCCTGAACCATTATCCCCCAAAGATTTTCGATGGGGTTGCAGTCACATCCCTTTGGAGGCCAATCTACCAACTGGATTTCCGGGTGCTGTGCGAACCACTGTGTGACTGCTCGGCTGGTGTGAATGGGAGACCGATCCTGCACCAATGTGATGATATCGGGCTCTGGAAGGGCGTATGTGCGAATAGATGGCAGTAAAGAGGTTTCCAATATATTAATGTATTCCTCGCTGTTAAGGTTACCATCAATTTTAACCAGTTCTCCAGGACCTCCCCACCACATCCAACCATGAAATGACACGGTGACTCTGCCACTCCTTCCCTTCTCGTTTATATGCCTGGCCTCATACCGAGTGTTTCGTGCTCGCCAACACTGCAGCCCGTTCCGTGTCACAGAGGAGAAGCATTTTTCATCCGTGAAAATTACGTTTTGCCAGAAGCCACGGCCACGCTGAATATGCTGTTGAGCGAATCGTAGTCTTGCTCTCCTGTTGGCTTCTGTCAGCACCTCCTTTATGGCTGGAACATGGCAGTTCAGTCCCGCCTCACGCATCCGGCGTCTCGCCGTTATAGGGTGACAGTTGAGGCCCAGGTCTCTTGTCAGAGCTACCAATGATGATTTGGGTGCCTGGATGACAGCAGTGAGGATGCGCTCACAGTCTTCTTGGGAAGTGACACGAGGGCGGCCAGATCTCGATCTTGTTTAACATGCCCCTCACCTGCAGGAATTAAAAAAATATTAATCAGTTTAAATATAATAAGTAATATTGTATTATAGTTGTAAAATGACCCTCAGGATCCTGACGCCTTTTGGCATCTTCTTCTGCCAATTGTTTGACGTTTTTATACAGTTAAGGAAGGTTCTGAGGGAATTATACGGGTAAAGCGTATCACCATTCACTCTGACCTCCGTATTCCATCCCTAATCCGAATAAAATAGTCTAATAATAACCAGGAAAGAAAAAGAGAAAGGCGTCCTCGGATCCTAAGAGCGTTAACAATCGCTTTACACTTTGATAAAAATTGTTCGTGACTGTAGAAAAGGATAGCTAGCTTTGGTTAGTTAACCCTTTCACGTTCCGAGGATGCCTTTCTCTTCTCTATGTTGGGTAGTATTGGACCATTTTATTCAGATTAGAAAGGGGATGTGGGAGTCAGATGTGGATGGTGATACTCTTTACCCCTTCAAGTCCCTCAGATACTTCCAATAAAAACGGCTAATGACAGCCAGAAGACATCGTCAAATGGCGTCAGGATCGTGAAAGGGTTAATATGTAAAGAGGATTTAGCGGGAAGTGCCGTTTTTACAGTCTGTCACATAAATTTACAGAGGCTGCCTGACCCACCTACAGGTTGGCGAGGTTAGGCTGGGATATACGATACTCCTTAAAATTGAGAGGGAGTGGGGGGGTGGAAGGGAGGATGAGAGGGGGGAGGGGTGTATGGGAGACGGGAGGGGGTTTAGAAGCCGGAAGGAATGGAACACAAAGAATTACGAAAGATATTCAAACTATAACAGACTTATTGCACCTTACGGTTTGAGTGCCTACACTACCTAGGCTAAGCTGTGCATTCATGCTAATACTGTATATTATATTTTACACTGAGAAGTCTCTTAAGGTATTTATTGGATAATCCAGCATTCAGCTATTTCCGAATTCCATTGAAATGACAATTTTAGTTGTCACTGAAATGACATGTAACTAATTTCTCATTAAATATTATTACGTGCTATTACTAGAATCATGCTCACCTTCGAACCTCCTTACCCATCGCCTGACAGTGTTCTTATTGATCCCCATGAGCCGGCCTATTTCACTAATTGTGGTTCCAGCTTGATAGTGGCCCACTATCAGGGATCTTCTTGTTATCACCTCAGGGCGATTGGCTTGAGTGTTAGGTGGGCGTTGCCACGCACGGCCTTGGCGAACGTCCATTTCTGATAAGAGAACACACAGTGTTTATTAACGGAGATCTGTCTCTTTGGGTGTTAAGCAACAAGTGACAACACTTATTAACCGAGGATCGGTTTTGTGGCACTGTTTGGAGGAATAAGTAGCCATCCAAATCACGCAATCACAAAAAAGGGAGGGAATTCCCCTGGAAATAATTAAATAATGACTATCTTTAATGTGTCCAAAAACAGTAGACAATTTTATGCAAGTGCAGTTATGTGACACAGGCAGACAACTTTTCATACGAAAAATTCCAAGCCACTCACCTCAAGCACAGATGAATTTCCTACTACATCAACTGACCGACCAGCGGCTTTATATATGGTGGTGGGGATTCATATTTATTCATTGTTGCTGAGACTTCAGTTAGTGGAATGTGAACCTCACTTCAGCTTCGCTACGAGTCTTTTCGATCGTCCAGCCTGTCTTCAACCTTGACTTCGTCTTACTGCCTGTTCAGGGGGTGCCGAAACTTTGGTTCACGGGTGTACACCATCTCCTGAAAACAAAGATTTATCATAGTAAAAATTATCCCACGTGTCGACAAAGCCGATGTTCTCCTCCCTGCAGAGTTTGGCTAGTCGGTGATTTGTACTGGTAGCTATGTTGTAGAATCGGTTTTCTACATCAATCCGGGGAACAATTCCTGAAATTAAGATTCTATTAGATTTTTCCTTGAAGGACCTGATCAGCCGCCGGTACTTGCAAAGTAGTTCCTCTGACCGCGTCCGTTGGACATCGTTAGATCCAACGTGGATGATGTACGTAGTGCTTGCGGGGGCGAGCCTGGAAACCTCTTCCAGAGCCGCAACAATGTCGTCCACGCCGCCACCTGGGATACAGAATCGCTTTCTGGTCCTGGGTGCCCTGGCGCAGAACTCGGTTAGTTGGCCACGGACCATGGAGTCGCCCACAAGCCGAACTTCTTCCGTTTCCTCTTCCTCGTCAATAGCCAGAATTTGAAGCGGTTTTGGCATGTTGTCGGGTTTTGGCATGTTGTGTGTGTGAGAGAGAGAGTGTGGGTGTGTGTGTGTGTGTAAGTGTATCAGTGCATGTGTCCTGGAACCGATTTGCATTGAATATTTTCCCATTTTCATTGCATTTGGTTCCTTTAGTTTACCTGGGTTGTATATTCATGATTATATAAAATACCAGTGGAACTCCTTAGGTCTAATATAACCCTTGCAATTGACCACTTGCGAGTTGTCTATAAGGAAGTTGGAACTGTAAACATCAATATTTAGGAGAAATACAGAATTTATACGAGGTGGTGATGGATAGAAAGTGTGCTGAATTGTATAATATGTGTTTATAAATGCACTACAACCGTCTTTTAGCTGGTAATAATGTTATATATCGATGTCTAAAGCTCCAACTTCCTTATAGCCTGAAACTCACAAGTGGTCAATTGGATTATGGGTAACTATTCCTAGGCGATACTTGCAGTCAATAAACGACCTCAAATTAATTGTATACGTATTCACTTATCAATCCCCACGCAATTAGTTCATTATAGCAAAACAAAGGACACCAGTTATGTTAGTAGGATTTTAAATAATGTATGTTACTTGTAAAACATAACTGTCTGTTCATTATAGAAAACAATGCATCAAACCAGTACATATACAGTAGGCTATATATATATATATATAAGTTAATAAATACATATCATAGTGTAGATTTGCTTACAATAACCAGATAAATACATAAAATAATATGCCTTGGCTTCCGTGCAGGTGTGCTCTAAGTTCTTTCATTTTGTTGGGGGGGGGGGGGGGATTTTTGGTTTGTTGTTGTTGTTGCTTTTTTTGGTTGTAGGCTGCAGCAAACAGTGAGCGCATGATTGATTCCGCTCCAGGTACTGTATAAAATAGTCAACACAATATTGATGGTAAGGTATTGCTGACTCTCCGACTCTCTGACTCTCTCTCTCTCTCTCTCTCTCTCTCTCTCTCTCTCTCTCTCTCTCTCTCTCTCACACAGAGGCAACAGTTCTCTCAATTCATTATTTTCTTCCAAGCTGCTGCACTCACACCACCACACATGGAAATACCAGGGGGGGGGGGGGGGGGGGAGGAATGGTGAAGGAAATAGGCATTGAGGGGAAAAATACAGTATTATTTAACGGGCAAACCAATATATATATATATATATATATATAACTCGATTGACTGTAGTTAGCGCCAGCGAACTTGACAATAATCTTGACCCCTTAATTTCTTATAACTCAAAATGAATGCATGCAACGGAAGAGGCCACCAGGAAATAGCTGTGGATATTTAGTCAGTTTTCTCTAGGCCCTTTTGAGATACAAAGAGATCAAAGATCAAGATTTGTGTCAAGTTCGTTGGCACTGCCTATAGTACATATATTTTAAACACACAAACATTGATAATCACAAAATAAAAATAAAACATACAGTACATGCTGTATGTATTCTCACCACACACACACACACACACACACACACACACACACACACACACACACACACACACACACACACACACACACACACACACACGTACGTTCCGAGACACATTTGGTGTGGACCAGCGCACATGAATACAGGCTTGATGGCGACCCCCTCCTGTCCCCCATCGCCCCCCTTTTTTTGGTCACAAGCCCCCCAACTCCTCTTCCTCATATTTATTATCACTCTCGCTCCTTCTTCTTGCAATACTTGGTCAATACTCTTAATGTTATCTACGGTATGTACACTATAAATAAACCCTCTTAAGGGGGGTAAATGTTTGCTCATTTAGTTTTTATCTTTTTATGATGCTCTTAGATTCCTCCCTAGACTTCTATCAAACTTAAAAAAAAAAAAAAAAAATACGGTAATAATAATAATTAAATAAAGCAAACTAAAACTCCCCCCAAGACCTTCCTTTAAGATGTATTTTTTAATTTTTCGATAGTTCCTCATATATTACAAGCTCACTATCGCTCGCCAGGAAAAAATCGATACCTAAATGCCACGAAATGTATAAATATTGACAACAAAATTGGGTGAAAGGTCTTAAAATCACCATACTAATAGGCCAAACGTCTTTAAATCTGAAATTTAATGGGGCTAAACATGAGGGAAAAGGGAAACCAGAAAAACGACCCATCTCCCCTTAAATGCAACAAAATGGTATCCATAAAGAGTGTTTTGACTGTTTATGTTTTCGAAATTGGATAGATAAAGCGAAGAACTTAATGTATGTGTACCACTTTTATTACAATTAAGTTATCATTATTTACAGTGTATTAATCTGAATGTATCCGCATTATCTATCTACCTATCCATATTTTAACTCTCACTTCAAGTTCATGCAATTCTTGGTCAATACTCCTCACCGAGCTTGATTTATTTAGGCAAGGTAATACTAAATAAATTATGGTAAGCTAAAATAGGTTCCCCAATTAGAACAAAAATACAAAATACAAAACTCTTGGAGCATCCCGCTTTTGTGAAGAGGTTTAGAGTCTCTTTTAACGTCATCCCCTTGATTTATTTACTTAAACAAGGAAAAAGTTAAAATAGGTTACGCAATTTAATAAACAAATATATATATAATGAATCATCCTATTTTTATTGAGAGGGTTAATGTCTGCTTAAAAATTTCCCCTTGGTTTATTCCAGTGACATATTGTATTCGTGTTTTCCCCTGTGAGAATCATAACAATTAATCGATCCAATGAAGAGTTAATAATCCGAATATATTCTGTTCATATTGGTGTGTGTGTGTGTGTGTGTGTGTGTGTGTGTGTGTGTGTGTGTGTGTGTGAGTGAGTGAGTGAGTGAGTGTGAGTGAGTGAGTGTGTGTGTGTGAGCGTGAATGAATATGTGTGTGTGTGTGTGTATGTGTGCGTGTGAGTGAGTGAGTGTGTGTTAATGAGTATGTGTGTGTGTGTGTGTGATGAGTGTGTGTTAATGAGTATGTGTGTGTGTGTGTGTGTGGTGAGTGAGTGTGTGTGTGTGAGAGAGAGTGAGGGAGTGTGTGTGTGTGTGTCAGAGCGTAAGGAAGTACCAATGCCTGGCTGAGTGATCGAGTGTGTGCGTGTGTTAGCGTGTGTAACTTAATGTGCGTGTGTGTGTACGTATTAATAAGACCCCATATGTGTACCAGGGCGTGTGTGCGTGAGAGTACTTGAATCATAATGTGTGCAAAAGAATATGATCGAGGGGGAAAAAAATTGTGTGCGCTAATGTATATATAAACGTACGGGTGATAGAAAATGGGAGTAGGGGGTGGGGAGGGGATGGGTAAGCAATAGGATCTCGTAAACGGTAAAATATTATAATTTGATATATGATTTATTGATTGATCGATTAAAACATGGTGCCACAACAAATTTGATATATAATGCTGATTGTTTGTATATTAGTCTGTACATCCATTTTATTACTATACATAAAACAACATTAACATTTATATATATTTGTGTAGCTATAACTATGCAGTATATATAACAAAGGTTGAGAGATTGATAATAATACCAATATAAATATTAATATATTTAGTGTTTACAATATATGTGTCCCTATAAATATGTACACAGTGAACTTGAACCATGACCCCGTAAGAAGGTAAGGACTGAGTAGCTGTGGAATATTTGGACTGGCCATGAATAAGGATATTAGGGTATTAGGGTATTAGGGCACAATGGGGGAGGAGGGGAAATTAGAGCAGGGAGGAGGAGGAGGAGAAGAAGAAAGAGGAGGAGGGGGAGGCAAAAGAAGAGTCGATGGAGGAAGAGGAGGAGAAAGAAAAGAAGGAAGCGCCCAAAGAAGAGGAGGAGGCGAAGGAAAAGCAGGAGTTTGAAGAAAGGGAAAATTAATGGGAGGTAGAGCAGGGGGATATCATCTGATAATTTATTTCCAACAATATTATCATAATATTCTGTCCTGGCATCTTCAAAATTTGGCATGAATTCACAATATATACTGTACATATTATACAGTGTGTGTGTGTGTGTGTGTGTGTGTGTGTGTGTGTGTGTGTGTGTGTGTGTGTGTGTGTGTATTCCGTCGTTCTTACTTTCATATAATAATAAAAAGAGAGCCCCTAATTGTCATCGGAAAGTTGGCGACAGGAAAGTACTCGTGTGACTCCGGCTTAAAGTAAGGAAGTCCAAATAAAAGAAAAGGGCGGGCCGATGGGAAAGGACTAACAACCCCCTCCAATCCCATTCCTGACCAATGTGTCCAAATAAATAACTATACATATGCACCGATTACCCCCTACCTCTTTTCCACACGTCCCCCCTACCCTCCTTTTCAACCATGTTACGTTTTCCTTTGACTGAGCACATTTACAAATCCCTCAGCAGCCACGCCACATTACCCGCTTGTTGTGTTTGCTCACCGCGCGCGCCAAAACTCTCGAATTTGGCGCCAAGACTCTAGGATTTGGTGCGAAAAATGGGAGGGGCGTCGTTTTCTTTTTCCCGCGTGACGTCACAGCAGGGAGTTTCGCGGGCTTTTGTCCGTGTGTAATGTGTCGTGGTTGGGCATCACACGGGCGGCTGGGCGGACACAGGAGACGCACACGGGCCTTGACACACACACACACACACACACACACACACACACACACACACACACACACATACATATGCATGGGGATTGGGGACATTCGAAATATATATTTGAATTTATTGAATTGTATATAATTGACTACATAAGCAACAAATTACTGGAACTCTCATCTTGTTACACATTTTATATACTGTATATTTAAAGGTGCAAGATATATAGTATATACTGTATAACTTAAGGGGCCCACCTCGTTTTCGTTTTTGTTTTCTCTCTCTTTGGGTTGTATCCATTCGGCTCCATTCAGCCTACTGTTTTAAGACGTTTATCCCCATCCAGGTGTCAATTTTTCTTGGCGAGCGATAGTGAGCCAGCATATTATTTAATATGTTTTTGACAGCAGGCTAAATTTGTACATTTTTCGATAGCAAAATGTCTCCGTCGAAGCCTGATTTCTCCATACAATACTGGCTCGCTATCGCTCGCCATGAAACAATTGACACCTGAATGGGAATAAACGTCTTAAAACAGTAGGCTGAATGGGGCCGAATGGAAACAAGCCAGATAAAGATAAAAGGAGAGAAACAAAGCAGGTCACCCCCTTCATTGGAATGTAGTGGTTAGACACGTAACAGTAAAACAATACTTTAATTAATACCATTCTCCACAATATATATATATATATATATATATATATATATATATATATATATATGTTTCTAGTCTCTCAGTGGGGATCGAACCATCGACCATCAGGATGATAGCCGACGCTTTAATCAATTACACCACGGCAGTATATATATATATATATATATATATATATATATATATATATATATATATAATCATTCATTTTGACAACTAAACTCTTCAAACTAATACACAATACCGAGACGCCGACTTTTTCTTAACAAATAATAGGCTTGTCAATTGTTTGGATATTTAGTCGACATAGAGTCCTGACAATGTTAGTCGAGTGATTTGTTTCAAGTGGTCAACGCTGAATGAATATAAATATATATATATATATATATATATATATATATATATATATATATATATATATATATATATATATATAAAGAGAGAGAGAGAGAGTTAAGCATTTTTTTTTATCACGGTTGCCATCAAATGTAAGATTATTTTCTTTCATGTAGGCCTATTCACTGATCAAATTATGCAGTTGTGAGCAATTATAAAGCAACGTACTGGTAAGTGAAGGACACTATAATATATTAAGAATGCAAGTGTTGAAGAAAGCGGCTTGTGCAAATGTGTAAGTTTTGTATGGATTTCAATAATGTTCCTAGACACAAAATACAGTAGTTGAGTATATACAGTATATTGAACTGAAGTTACTGAACTCAATTAAGATAAATAAGGCTTCAATAGTAAACTTATATTAGACGGAAAGACGGCGATTTTAGTTTTACTTGATCAATATCTTTGATAGATGATTTTACTCAGCTTACGAAGGACCTTTAGGAATCCAAGGGTTAAAGACTCTCTAATTTTGATAGATTCTTCCTAATCCAAATACAGTTGACTGAAAGTAACTAGGATTAAACAAATATGGGCGTTATCTGAAAGAGTTAAGTAATTGAAAAAATACAATACATAAATAAACGAATAAACCATATCAAAACTCGATAATAATCTATACGGTCCCTTAAACAGATAAATTCCCCAATTATTTTATTGCTATAATTTCAGTCCATACAACTGTGAGTCTTCACAGCAATCAATTTAGTTATTGTTCTCAAAAGTCACACTAACAATTATCTAATTATGCTAAATATTGGATTCCACTGCAATTTTTTTGATAATTTCAATCAACCTTTAAATACAAAATACTAAGAATCATATATAGACCAAATATTTATCTTGATATAGTGGGTGCGTAACATTATAGAAATTAAATATAGATTAAGGGTTATCTATCTATGTACTATATGCATTTATTACACACACACACACACACACACACACAGTATGACATTTTACCTAACCCAACAATATAAATATGTACATAATTTGCGCCATGCGAATGCAGCCCCATCATGCATATGTAACCATGCACATGTACATTTGTATGTATATATGTAGACTGTCATACGAGGCCACCCACGGGCGACACACAACACCAAACAAAAATAAATAAAACAAAATAAAAAATAAATATATTAAAATATACCGGTATTATAATTATGAACCCTTAATAAAACAACAAATACATAATAATAAAATAATTGATAACACGATAATAATGACAAAACATAATCAAGACAAACTGTAACAGCTACAACAACAACCATTATTATTTGTATTATTATTATCATTATTAGTAGTATTATTATCATTATTAATATAATCGTCATACAACTTCCTTAAATGATATTTCCTCTCCTGTTAATGCTTAAATTACATTATTTTGCAATATCAAACAATGACTGTAATGTATTAGCAGATTTGTAAGTATAAATAAAATCAATCGATCAATAAAACTTAAAGTACAAAAAGACAAACACAACATAATATCATTAGACCTACTAATAAAGACAAACACAACATAATATCATTAGACCTACTAATAAAACAAATTTAAACTTTAATTGTCGCATGTTCTCAGAAATCGCCTAATAATATCTTCCTCGAATTGCCACTTTTCTATTTATCTTAATTATTGTATTTGTCTTGTATATTCATCATGTTTATTGTATTTTTATCTCTACCTCCCTTCATTCTCCTTTTCCTCTACTCTTTTCGTCTGTCTCCATCCTCTTCTCCCTCCCTCTCTCCAATACTCTCTTTCTCCCCTCATATAATCTCTCTCTCTCTCTCTCTCTTTTTCTACGGTATACTGTATACTGTATATCATATTGAAATAAAATAGGAACTGCTATTGTTATACACATCACATATCTTGATCTCTCTCTCTCTCTCTCTCTCTCTCTCTCTCTCTCTCTCTCTCTCTCTCTCTCTCTCTCTCTCTCTCTCTCTCTCCTGTTTTACATACAGTACCAAAGATATTTTATGTCCATCGTATTTTTGTACATTTAGTTCTACATTTTCCAGATTTTCTATATGAATTTTGGGATGAATATATTTGTTGGTGCTGGGGGAGGTGTGTGTGTGTGTGTGTGTGTGTGTGTGTGTGTGTGTGTGTGTGTGATTCAATATTTGTCTGTCAAAGTTCTTATGTAATAATAATGAAAATATCAATATATATAATGTTAACAATAAAGTATATTTTTTTTTAGGATTGATGTCAAAAGATGAAACTTTACAAATAAAAAGCACATAGCGTTATACTAACTTATAGGCCAAGTACTGTACAATTATATATGATCAACATATATCTGATAATCACTTTTCTGTTAATTTGAGGTTATAAAAACCGAAATTTAACCGAGTAATTTTATCTATGCCATTGCTTAATTAGTGTAGTGTACATTATGTGTGTAAATATGTTTATGTATATATGTAAAATGTCTATGTGTGTGCGTATGTGTCAGTGTAATTTTGTGTGTGCATAATTATGTAAGTGTAGCTGTGTCGGCGTGTATGTGTAAATATATGAGTGCGCGTACCTGTAAGTGTATCTGTGTGTATGCGTGTATGTGTGTATGTATGAACAGTACGTGTGTGTAAATATATTTGTACATGTGCGTGACTGTATTCGTGTGTATATTTTCAATTAGTGTGCATTTACTCGTATCACTATGAGTGTGTGTGTGTGTCTGTGTGTGTGAGAGAGAGAGAGAGAGAGAGAGAGAGAGAGAGAGAGAGAGAGAGAGGATGATGGTATTAGTGACACAAGTCTTATTTAGAGATGATTAATAAGAGAAGGGCAGGTGGTCTCTCTCTCTCTCTCTCTCTCTCTCTCTCTCTCTCTCTCTCTCTCTCTCTCTCTCTCTCTCTCGGAAAATTTGTCTATACTGTACATGTATTTATTAATGTAGCCTACCCTTAATTATAATATCAAAGTCAAATTCAATCACACCTCATAATTTCTACCTGGATAAATAATGATTAAAACAGATTTTTAAATAATAATAAAATCAAATTTTCTAACACACCGGTATTAAAGATCATTAATTATTATACATTATCTAAATCATTTTACGTTTCATATTAAAGATTAATTATTACTGATTTTGTTAAAGCCACGTATGTTACCGGTGAATAATGTCATATAATATGGTATAGAATTATATATATATATATATATATATATATATATATATATATATATATATATATATATATATATATATTATCGCTTGCATGTATGTGTGAGTATGCTATTGTCACAGTCATATTTAATATTATTAAAAATAGTATTATTAGTATATATACAGTATATATATGTGTGTGAAGGTACCGGTATACATTAAGCATACACAGTACATATCTCCAGGTTTGTTTGTGTGTATATATACTTTAAACGAGTCATAAAACATGTCTAGTTTGTGTTTGTCTTTCAGTCTACATAGGAGAGTGTGTTATACTGTATATACATAGTGTATATACATAAGTTATGTATGGTAAACGTGTGTGTTTGTGTCAATAAAAAACATAATATAATTGTTTATTTCGACGTTAACATGTGTATGTGTGTGTATATATATATATATATATATATATATATATATATATATATATATATATATATATATATATATATAATATATAATTTTACGTATATAAGACAGTGTGTATGTGTGTGTATGCACAATTACTTGTTTCTATGTTAGCCTGTGTACTGTATGTCTATATAACTGCGTACGTGTATGTGGCAGTGTATATGTGTGTGCCCGTGATAGTGTATGTACTGTAGATATGCTAGTGTGTGTATATGGCAGTGTATGTCTGTGCTGGTGTGTGTACGTGAATGTGGCAGTGTATATGTGTGTGTATGTGACAATATATATGTGTATGCGCTGGTGTGTGTACGTTAATGTGACAGTATGTATGTGTGTGTACTGGCCACAACACAGTCATTCACGCGACACTATTTGATCATCGGGTTTCCAATCATTATTCATGCCCACCCCTAAACCCTGACCTTTATCGCCCTTACTACCCTCATACACAAAGGTCATATTCCCCAGCCCACTCCCATGGCCCTCAAAATCCCCTATGCTAAGCCCCAAAGCCCCCTGCGCTCAATATTCGCCCTTACTCTCCTCTTCCTTATGACATATACTCCCTTGTTCGATACTTGAGAACCTATGAATGGCGACATACTACTATGGTCCTTATTTACTCCCATACTAAGGTTTATAGTAAAACTAGTATAAGAAGATCACGTTAACCTCGCCATTCTAGTCTGTATTTACCTCTACATTACGGTATATTTTCCAATGGTCTGGGGAAACCAGTGTAAGCTCGCAATTCCAGTCCTTATTTACCTCTACACTAAGGTCCGTATTCCCTTACCTTACCGAATCCCCCAACGCGTCCTTATGTCCCCCGGCGCCAAGGCACAAAATTCCCCGGATCGATTCTTCATTATAAACCGTTTAGCCATCTTGATAACATAATACCGATGGCTCTCAATATGGCTCCCTCTCAGCGCCGCCTCAATACAGCGAATTCGCGGGTAATTGCGGCTTCCAGCGTCTTGCAAGAGGGTAAAAGGCACGGGAAGATGGGTTTGTTTACATTGTTGAGTCGGTTGCACTCCGATTCGGTCAGGTAGAAGCCTGCGTTTTCATCCCCCTGGCGGCCACAAGGCGAGGCTAATCTAAAGGGCGGGAAAATGGCCGGTGGTTGGTCCATTGGCGGGCGTCTCAAGTTTCCCGCCAGGATTCGCTCACCTCCGTCACCTTCGCTCAATACCTTCTCCCGTTACCGCCTCCTTATCGCATTCTCCCACTCTATGCCCAATTCAATTATCCGTGGCGCCATCTAACCGCCTTCCTTATAATTATCTCCACTCCTAATTTGAGGTGGGAATATGGAAGATCAGCAATAAATCCTCTCCCAGATCGAACGAAAAGAGATGAAAACAGACGAAGCCCTGAAGAGCGCCCGGCCCTCTCCGAGCATAATAATTACAGTACTTACCGACTCCTATTTTCGCATTTGCCTCTTCACACTGAGTAAATATTATTGATACTGCTAGTCCCCGCAGCAGCCCCTCGTGTGTGTGTGTGTGTGTGTGTGTGTGTGTGTGTGTGTGTGTGTGTGTGTGTGTGTGTGAAATGGGAGCATATGTGTGAACAGATGTGTCATGTTTGGGTTGAAGTGTGTACACTGTGCAGGCGTATGTGCTGCATACTGTGTCAGATTGTAGACCAATCTGTGTCACCCATAATATTCTGTTGGGCAATCATTTCATATCTATTCAAATCAATAGGTAAAACAGAAAAAAACCCCGGTGAATCACTTCAAACCAATAAGCCTTGGTTGCATATAGGCTTACCACTACAATTAACTATGTGTATATATTTATTATATACAACTGCCAATTAATTTATCCAGCCTTCTATCTACTCATCTTCCTATCTATCTGTATGTTCGCAACTTTATAGCAAACACACATACTGAATATATATATATATATATATATATATATATATATATATA
Organism: Lithodes maja; assembly: GCA_037953745.1. Taxonomy (NCBI): domain Eukaryota; kingdom Metazoa; phylum Arthropoda; class Malacostraca; order Decapoda; family Lithodidae; genus Lithodes; species Lithodes maja. The sequence goes on along the minus strand of JBAKBP010030571.1, from coordinate 616 downwards.
TATATATATATATATATATATGTTACTCAGTTACTCAGTTACTTGTTCGTCAAGGGGAATCCACGCAATGCGAGCTAAGCTCATTATTATCGCGCCTCCTTAACTGGAATGTATTGCGTGAAATGCATGTTAAGTGTTTTATGTACTGTTGGAATGGCTGTGGATGTGTGTGTAGTCTGTATTTTTAGCCAATTGGCGACATCGGAAACGAAGGCTTAGGGTGGATCTGTATGGTACCATTCTTACTATAGACGGTACCGTCTCGCCCGAAGGCTTAGGTAGCCATCAGCTTAGGTGAACCATATGATACCCATCTCGCCTTGTACCATTTTTGCCAACCCCAGATGGGACGTCACAACGTCGTCCACTTATTCCAGGTACCTATTTACAGCTAGGTGAACCGAGGCTAACACATGAAAGGAGACAAGCCCAATTTGTCTCCGCCCGGCCGGGGGATTGAACCCCGACCCCTCGTGTGTGAGACGAGAGCGCTACCTACTAGGCTACGGGCTGTGTGTGTGTGTGTGTGTGTGTGTGTGTGTGTGATTTACACAATAAATGAAACAACTTCACTAACGTTCCTCAGTCCTCACTAAGCCCTTTTTGTGAAGTATAC
>JBAKBP010030570.1:0-25548 GCA_037953745.1 Lithodes maja | reverse complement strand
GGTAGATTTCCACTTAAGGAACTTTTTCTTCCTCATGTTTAGCCCTATTGCTTTAGAGATTTTAAGACTTTCGCCACATTAGTTTGACGATTTTACGAACCTTCGCCCCATTTATTTCAACTTTAAAACCTTTCATGCCATTTAGGTGTCGATTTGTTTTTCATAGCGACGATAGCGAGTCTGTAATTTAAGAGGAACCGGCCCTACCGAAAATTTGTACAAATGTATCTTGAAAGGAAATCCAGGGGGTATAAATATAAGTTTGATGGAGGTCTAAGAAACACATTAAAAAACTCTTAAATTACAGGCTCGCTTTCGCTCGCCAGGGAAAAAAAATCGACCCCTAAAGAATACCAAACTATAAATCTCATCTTTCGCGACAGACAGCTCTCTCTGAAACTCCCAAGAGCCTTTATTCTGCCGACCCTCAACAACACCACCACCTCCTGGAGTGAGGACGATGAAAGCCAAACTTATGACTTCGGAAATATTATATCCTCCTAGAATGTTGAATATTGGATGGAAAGAGAGATGGAGGAGAGAACATATGCAGGGGAAGAGAGATGGAGGAGAGAGAGAGAGAGAGAGAGAGAGAGAGAGAGAGAGAGAGAGAGAGAGAGAGAGTACAAAGGAGTACAAAGGAGTACAAAGGAAATCAAGCAACAACAGATCTAGTGACCCTTCTAGGCTGCTTGTCCTCCAAAACACTGAGGATCCAGTGTCCAAACAGTGGTTTAGAGTGGGTAAGGGAACATTGGAAAGGGAACTACTGCCCTGCCACTAACGTGGCAGGACTAGGAAGTTAGTAGGGGACATATGGGTTAGTAACTGAGGGGAGGATAAAGTTATTCATTTACAAACGCAGTCAGTCGCGGGTTTGATGCGAGATATTTGTCTAGGCGGAATTTAAATGAATCAACGGTGCTGCAGTCTATAACGTCTCGGGGAAGCCCATTCCACAAGTTGACAACTCGATTGAAGAAGAAATTCTTAGATTCGTGCGAGTTAAAAGATTTACCAATAATTTTGCAACCGTTTCCCCGCGTGTAATTAGATTGGTCGATAGTGAAGTACTTACTACAGTTCATATTGTCGATGCCTTTGATGATTTTGAACACTTGAATTAAGTCGCCTCTTAATCTGCGCTGGGTTAAAGGAAATAGATTTAATTCTCTAAGACGCTCTTCGTATGGTTTGTTCTTTAGGCTAGGTATCATTTTGGTAACTCTACGTTGAACTCGTTCTAGCTTGTTTATATCTTTTTGGTAATAAGGGCACCAGGATTGAACGCAGTATTCCAGAAGAGGGCGGACTAAGGAATTGTAAAGGGTTAGGATAACTTCTTTGGATTTATGCTCAAATGACCTGCCTATAAAGCCAATTATTTTGTTTGCCTTCTTAACAACTTCTGAACATTGTTGACTCGGTTTTAGGTTACTCGATATTGTTACTCCCAGATCAGTTTCTCTGTTTACATTCTTAAGCTGAGTGCCATTCATCGAATAGTTTGCTTTCTCATTTAGGTATCCGACATGTAGTACTTTACATTTATCCGCATTGAAACTCATTTGCCAAATTTGGGCCCAACATGACAATTTATTTAGATTGTGTTGCATATCGTCAACTTGTTCTTTTGAGAGTACGCTATTTGCAATTTTTGTATCGTCAGCAAATTTTGAGATTGTGCAGGTGAGACCCTCATCTATGTCGTTGATGTAAATTAGAAAGAGAATTGGTCCTAGTACCGATCCCTGGGGTACCCCGCTACTTACATTGGTCCATTTAGATGCCTTACCGTTTATGACTACCCTTTGCTTTCTGTTGCTGAGCCAATTTTCTATCCATTTCAACACACCGTCTTGTATTCCATGCGCTTTTAGTTTTAGCAGTAAACGTTTGTGGGGAACTTTGTCAAAGGCCTTTTGAAAATCAAGGTATATAATATCTACAGCTTTACTTTCATCGTAGAGGTTGAGGATATCGTGGAAGAAGTCTAAGAGGTTTGTTAAACAGGAACGTTTTTTACGAAAGCCGTGTTGAGTATCTTTAAGTATGTTATTTTCCTCTAAGTGATTTACGAGTCTGTCTCGTATGACCGTTTCTAGCATTTTACATACAACTGAGGTTAAGCTAATTGGACGATAGTTACTGGGTAGGGATTTGCTGCCTTTTTTGAATATCGGTGTTACGTTGGCTAGCTTCCACTGATCAGGCATAGTTCCAGACTGCAAGGATTTATTGAATAGTAATGTCAGTGGTTTGGAGAGCTCATTCTTAGCTTCCTTTAGAACTCTAGGCGAGATTGTATCAGGTCCTGGCGTTTTATTTACCTTGAGTTTATCTAAACAATTCAATACTTCTCTCTCTGTAACGGTGATATTGCTTAGAACATCTGAATTATCAATCTGAATCGGCGATGGTGTAGGGATATCACTGAGGTCTTCTGTTGTAAAAACTGATGCAAAGAAGGTATTGAGGGCATTACTCATTTGTACTTCGTCTTTGGTGTATTCTCCTTTTTCATCGACTAACGGTCCAACAGTTGAAGTAACTACTTTTTTCTTTCTGATATAACTATAGAATTCTTTCGGGTTTGTTTTACTTTGATTCGCAATATGTAACTCTAAGGTCTTTTTACTTTGCTTAATTAACTTTTTGGCTTTGCGTCGTAGCTCTACAAATTTCACCCGTTCTTCGTCATTTTGTGAGGATTTTAATCTATCATTAGCAAATTTTTTAGCAAGCAGGCAGTTTGAAATATCTTTATTCCACCATTTGGGCTTATTATTATGGCCTGGACGCCGTATTTTCGATGGTATGCAGTCTTGCACTGCTTTTAGGTAAGTGGTTTCGAATAACTTCCAAGATGTATTTATGTCGTTATTGTTAATTAAAAAGCTCCAGTCAGTTTCTTTAAACATAGCTCTAAGTTTATGAAAGTTTGCTTTCTTGAAATTAGGGACTTTTTCGATGCTACTATTTGGTTCGTTACTAGTAAACTTTAAAGTGAAAGTTATCGTACGATGGTCGCTGTTACTGAATTCATCACCAACATTCAAATTCTCTATCAATTCTTCTTTTGTTGCAAGTACAATGTCAAGAACGTTATTACCACGGGTCGGCGTTCGAACAAATTGATAAAGCGAACTCTCTTGCAAGTTCGTATACAAGTCATGTCCGGAGTGTGAAGTAAGAGTATCGCCCCACTTGGTCACAGGTAAATTAAAGTCGCCAAAAATTACGGTATCTTGTGAGTTACTTACATCTGCAATTTGTTCGTAAATTTCTCGGTCAATTTGCACTGATTGAGCTGGAGGTCTGTATATTAACGCAAGTATTATTTTTGTACCTTTATTATTCTTTATTAGCACAAAAGATGTGTCGACGTTCACAATTTGAGGTTTTGACACGAGGGTCGGGTTAAGACTTTCTTTGATATAAAATAAAACGCCACCTCCATTTTTATTTATTCGGCTGTTCTCAAACATTACATAACCGGGAAGTGAATACTCTGCTAAAAAGTCTCTATCTTCTGTATTGAGCCAAGATTCTGTTATGCCAATCACATCATAATTTTCTGTAAACACTAGTTCCTCTAAATCTGAAAATTTATTGCGTATGCTACGAGCGTTTGCATAGAAAACCTTTAAAGTTGCGGTTTTAGAACTCGCAGAACGTTCTTTCATCGAATTTTTGGTTCTGGTCGGATCTACATTTACATTCGTGGCTGTCCTCGGTCCTCGGTCGTTATCCCTGACGGTTTTGAATTTGGGTCGTGTTGGTGGAGCTTTATCCAAATTCGCGGTTCTTGACGGATTAGTATTTAATTCCTTTGTAGGTTGCCGTCCTCGCTGTCTTCGGTCCTCCTTCCTGGTTGTCCTGTGCTGAGTCGATTTCTTCTCCGAAAATCCTTCACTGCATCGTTGAGAAGACGCCCAAAACGTGCTGCTCCCACCTGGTTCAGATGAACTCCATCGTCCGAAAACAAATAGTCATCGTAGTAGAAATTGTCCCAGGTGTCGACGAATCCCACGTTCTCCTTCCTGCAGAGGTTTGCTAGACAACGATTTGTGCTGGTGGCTATGTTGTAAAATCGGCTCTCTACACCGAGACGGGGGACGATTCCTGAGACGATGATCCTTGATGACTTCTCCTTAAACGACTTGATCAGCTGCTGGTACTTTAAAAGCAAATCTTCCGACCGGGTTCGCTGTACATCGTTGGATCCAACGTGGATGACGTACATTGTATTAGCAGGGGCCAGCTTTGATACTTCGTCAACTGCTGCTACTACGTCATCCACACCACCACCAGGGATACAAAAACGCTTCCTGGTCTTAGGTGCCCTGGCGCAAAACTCTGTGAGCTGACCACGTATCATCGAGTCTCCCACGAGCCGGACTTCTTCTATTTCCTCTTCGTCATCTGAGTCTGCGAGTATCTGGAAACGGTTTTGACACTCGGTAATCGGTATGTGTTTCCTGGTCTTGGGGCAAACGTTGTTCCTCACGACACGGAAGTTGTCTTGAGGGGGAAGAGAGTCACTATTTGTATCTTGAGTATCGGAAACATCAGCTGAAGTGGCTACTGTAGGCGTTGAATTGTTGGCAGTTGACGTTGGGGCGTTGGTGGCTGCTGGAGTTGCGGTGACAATTGAAGTTTGTGGTACTCCAACGTTGAGTGTTACAAACTCTTGGAGTGATTCCAGCTTCATGGTGAGGACGTTGATCTTGTTGTAGGCTTCATCTAATTTCACTGTAAAATTCTCTCGTTGCTGGCAGAGCCGGCAGACTTGAAGATCGATAGTAGCAAACATGGACTCACCAAACCTACCGGCGCAGTTCGCACAAGCGCGAGGCATGGTGACAGTCACTTTCTTCAGATCACTTCACTCACTTAAAAAACAATTCACTCACTTGTTGAGTGAGAGAGAGAGAGAACGGGGGGAAGGGAGAGGGGACTAAACCAGAGTAATGCGAATGAAGTGTCGCAGAACAAAGCATTCCCCAGGAGGGTTGCTGTGAGAGAGAAACATGGATATTACAGAGAGAGAGAGAGAGAGAGTCGGGAAAAAGTGGGAGAGAAAGCCAAGCAAAAATGGGAGGAATCGGAGAAGGGGTTGAACGGAATAGAATACAAGAACTATGAAAGACGAATACAGAGAAGACAATATTGGAATATATATCTCTGCCTTAATGGGGGGTGGCCGTATTTATTTCCTCATTTATATATTTTTGTATCATGTTTTTTGTTTTCTGCATAGACCTCCATCAAGCTTAAGAAGAAAAAAACCAAAGACCCTCCTTCAAGATATATTTGTACAATTATCGATAACAAAGTGTGCTGGCAGAAGGGCGGTTCCACTTTAATTACAGGCTCGCTATCGCTCGCCAGGAAAAGATCGACACTGATATGACACAAATAGTCTTAATATTGACAAAGAAATGGAGCAAATTGCCTCAAAATTGCCAAACAAATGGAACGAACGTCTTAAAATCTCAAAACTAATAGAGCTAAGCAGGAGGGAGAAGGGGGTCCAGATTCTTTGAAGCATGTGTTGTTGTTTCCCAACTGTTTTCATTCAACCCGTCAGTTAAATTAATATATTTCTCGCTCTATGCCTTGCTATAATAGTAGTGTATGATTGTTTGATACATTGAATTCCTCCAATCCACTCTCATACTGTAAACTATTATTTTGAACCGTGCTCATTCATATATGTGTGTGTAGCTACGTGTTATATTGCGTTTGTAATAATAATAAATACCTATAATGATAATAATTATGATAAACAGTTACATAAAATTGCAGATAAAAGCTGAAAATATACATGTGAGAATTACATGCAGTTGTGCTGACTTATATATTACTATAATAATTTTGATATCAATACAGGTACATGTGCCGTGCAGTGCGTGTGTGTGTGTGTGTAATAATAATCTATTCTATCTATCTATATGCTCAGGCCCAATCCCCATTTTGGGGGTAGCCGACTCAAGAGAGAGCAAGAACAGGGAAAACACAAAAACAACATAAAACAACGAACAAACACAGATCAAAATCACAAATTCACACACATCTAGGTCACCCAGGAGAAGACCCAGAGACCAGGGTCACCAAGGTCGCTCCAGCACTCCCCCGGCCCCCGACCACCCGGAGAGGTTCCGATCTCGGCAGGCAGACATGCAGCGGAGCCAAAGCCACAAGCCCTCCCACCACACTTCCAGGCGCACCCTTCATAGTAATCGTCTCCCCGGGCCAGGCACCTGATGGACTATTATCTAGTCCAACTTGCGCCCGACCCGTTACTCCAAATGACCACGTGTTCACTCAACTATTCACAAGCATTCTCCATTCACTCCTGTCCACTACCACTTCCCTTGGCTGATCTATAGTCATTCCTCTATCATCCAAAGCTTTTCTTACACAGTCTCTCCATCTCAATGGGGGTCTTCCTGCCCTTCCTTGCAGTCTGGAACTATGCCCGATCAGTGGAAGCTAGCCAACGTAACACCGATATTCAAAAAAGGCAGCAAATCCCTACCCAGTAACTATCGTCCAATTAGCTTAACCTCAGTTGTATGTAAAATGCTAGAAACGTCATATGAGACAGACTCATCAATCACTTAGAGGAAAATAACATACTTAAAGATACTCAACACGGCTTTCGTAAAAAATGTTCCTGTTTAACAAACCTCTTAGACTTCTTCCACGATATCCTCAACCTCTACGATGAGAGTAAAGCTGTAGATATTATATACCTTGATTTTCAAAAGGCCTTTGACAAAGTTCCCCACAAACGTTTACTGCTAAAACTAAAAGCGCATGGAATACAAGACGGTGTGTTGAAATGGATAGAAAATTGGCTCAGCGACAGAAAACAAAGAGTAGTCATAAACGGTAAGGCATCTAAATGGACTAATGTAAGTAGCGGGGTACCCCAGGGATCGGTACTAGGACCAATTCTCTTTCTAATTTACATCAACGACATAGATGAGGGTCTCACCTGTACAATCTCAAAATTTGCTGACGATACAAAAATTGCAAATAGCGTACTCTCAAAAGAAGAAGTTGACGATATGCAACACAATCTAGATATATTGTCATGTTGGGCCCAAATTTGGCAAATGAGTTTCAATGTGGATAAATGTAAAGTACTACATATCGGATACCTAAATGAGAAAGCAAACTATTCGATGAATGGCACTCAGCTTAAGAATGTAAACAGAGAAACCGATCTTGGAGTAACAATATCAAGTAACCTAAAACCGAGTCAACAATGTTCAGAAGTTGTTAAGAAGGCAAACAAAATAATTGGCTTTATAGGCAGGTCATTTGAGCATAAATCCAAAGAAGTTATCCTAACCCTTTACAATTCCTTAGTCCGCCCTCTTCTGGAATACTGCGTTCAATCCTGGTGCCGTTATTACCAAAAAGATATAAACAAGCAAGAACGAGTTCAACGTAGAGTTACCAAAATGATACCTAGCCTAAAGAACAAACCATACGAAGAGCGTCTTAGAGAATTAAATCTATTTCCTTTAACCCAGCGCAGATTAAGAGGTGACTTAATTCAAGTGTTCAAAATCATCAAAGGCATCGACAATATGAACTGTAGTAAGTACTTCACTATCGACCAATCTAATTACACACGGGGAAACGGTTGCAAAATTATTGGTAAATCTTTTAACTCACACGAATCTAAGAATTTCTTCTTCAATCGAGTTGTCAACTTGTGGAATGGGCTTCCCCGAAACGTTATAGACTGCATCACCGTTGATTCATTTAAACTCCGCCTAGGCAAATATCTCGCATCAAACCCGCGACTGACTGCGTTTGTAAATGAATAACTTTATTTTATCCCCCCCTCAGTTACTAACCCATCTGTCCCCTACTAACTTCCTAATCCTGCCACGGACATTAGTTCCAGGGCAGTAATTCCCTTTCCAATGTTCCCTTACCCACTCTAAACCACTGTTTGGACACTTGATCCTCAGTGTTTTGGAGGACAAGCAACCTAGAAGGGTCACTATATCTGTTGTTGCTTGATTTCCTTTGTACTCCTTTGTACTCCTTCTATCTTCCCTTGTACCTGACTCACATATTCTCTTTGTAAACCTTTCATCTCCCATTCGTTCAACATGACCATACCAGCTCAGCACCCTTCTGTCCACTCTGGCTGATAATAATAAATATCGGTTTGATTGTTTATTGCAGCCCTGATGCTAAAAATCTGAAGAGTTTTTCTTAAACCTAGGTACAGTACATTACTTATTCTACCTTAACTACGAGGTCTCATGCGACTTTTTGGCCACCGTGAGGTGCCTGGCTTCCCACCACGTACATACATAGATACACTTTGTATTGGTGAGAAGATGTGTAGGCTAACACAGGATGATAGCAGCTTGGTTAAGGAGGAACCATGATACAATTCTCTTCATCGCCAACAGACTTATGTGGGACAAAGGAGACATTGCAGGCTACAAGCAGCACATATATTCCCATGTTCCCGAAAATGTAACCTATACCATACAAGGCATTGACTACTATATAGCTCAGATCACAGACCTTCTGTTAAAAGCTAGCAGCTCCTTTATCCCCACTAGACGCCCAGGTCCAATGATATCTCAACTATGGTCACCTTCCATTGCGGAGCACCTCTATGCCCTTTATATAAACAAGCTCTCAACCAATGGATCACAGTGGAGCGGCCCCTGGTGCCACACCCTGCAGCCATCAGGAGAAAAGATTCAAAGAAAGCTCTCTGATCACAGTTTCGACAGGAGATGGCCGTGAGACGATCTACCTTGTACCAAAGAATCCAAGAAGCCTCAACCAAGGACACTAAACTCTTCCACGATCTAGTAAAACGCCAGAGATCCAACTCTCCATCCTCAACCTCAGGAAATACACTAATGATAAATGGCACAGTAATATCTGACTCTGACAACATCCTGCTAGAATGGACAAGCCACTTTAGGTCCCTAGCCACTCCGTCAGAAGCTCCGGAGTATGATGATTCCTACCTAAAATAGGCCACTCTTTACTTGGAATTTATAGAAACCTAGAGCAAGTTTTTGCTTCCAACTCTCAGCCACCCAGTAACCACCAGAGAAGTTAGCCAAGCCATCAGTAAGCTGAACAGTGGCAAAGCCTATGACCAAACCGGTATATCAGCAGAACATCCCAAGTATTCAGATCTCATCGTTGCTCCATCCCTCGCGACCCTCTTTACAAGTACGATGCTCTTAGGCTATATTCCAACATCCACGAAGACAGGCTTCACTATACCAGTCCACAAGAAAGGGAAGGATCCTCTCAGTACCATATCATATAGAGGTATCACCATTACACCGATCGTCGGCAAACTACTTGAACACATCGTGTTAGCCCGCTGCAACTGCATAGTATCACAAAGCAAGCTGCAGCTTGGTTTCACAGAAGGCAGATCCGCAGCTATGGTTGCACTTGTTGCAACAGAAACAATAGCACTCAACCTCGATCATGCTACGTGGCAGCCCTCGACGTGAAACAAGCATTTGATGTAATGTCTCATCCTATCCTGAAAAGAAGACTTTTACTACAGTACCCAGATAGTGAACCGTTGCCCACACTCTTCTCCCTCGTCGATGGATCCAGGATACGCATGAATACCCGTTACAGTGACATTATATCCCTGAAGCAAGGCGTGGGTCAAGGTAAAGTCTCTTCCACAGGAAACTATAAGATCTACATTGACCCACTACTGCAACAACTCAGCACGTCAAACCTTGGTACCCATGCTGGCCCTACTTTCATTGGAGCCCCAACTTGTGCTGATGACTTGCTACTCATCTCTGACACACAAAATGATCTTCAAGCCATGCTAGATATCACATACAGCTATACCACACAGAATAGATACATTATACACCCGAACAAGTCGCAGATAGTCACATATGGAAGCAGCAATTATCCAGCATGCCTCATTGGGAATTCCCCTATTCCAGTACCGGGCAGTCTCACCCACCTACTGTAGGTCTCATCAGAGTATCAGATGAAATTGTACCATGTAGCCTTGTTGAGGACCGTATCGCTCTGGCGAACAGGACAGCTTATTCACTTATGGGTGCTGGTCTTTATGGCACCACTGGACTCCCCCCAAAGGTCTGTCTACAGATCTATCGAACCTATGTACTGCCGAGGATGCTGTATCGACTAGAAGTGCTACCACTTTCTGCAGCTCAGACACTCTTACTCGAAAATTCCCACCATAAATTCCTTCGATGCATCCAGGGGTTGCCCATTCGAGTCGCAACTCCTGCGATATATGTGCTACTTGGGGAACTCACCCTTGAAGTTTACATCCATATGATAACCCTCATCTTCCTGCAGGCCGTCATCTCGGACTCACAATCGATCCTACATAGACAGGCACTGCGATATACAGCTATTACAAAACGAAGCAGTTACTCATGGTTCCAGTACACCGATACCATCCTACAACGATATGACCTTCCCAACGAAGCCTTCCTCCTGACCATATGTTCTGCTAGAGGTCCATGAAAACACCTTGTGAAGCATCGAGTCACCGATGACTGTCTGGCCGCACTCAAGAATCAAAGGAATCAGATGTCCTCATTATACCACCTTGACACTAGGATTCTGGTGGATTCGAACCCTCGTGCCCGCAGTCAGTGCGAGACCACCTTTCAGTGCCATAGCCACCCGTGTGTGCTGTGTGTGTGTGTGTGTGTGTGTGTGTGTAGGTGTGTGTGTGTGCGTGTGTAGGTGTGTGGGTGCGTGTGTAGGTGTGTGTGTGTGTGTGTAGATGTGTGGGTATGTGTGTGTGTTACATGTATTTTGCTTTATTGTAATATTAACACCTTACGAGCGGCCTAGGCGGTTTATTTATATGTACCGCCCAGCGGGGTGTTTTTACCCAAAATAGGACTGTTTACGTGATCATTTTCATGCCTAAATAAGACCCAGAGCGTAAAACAAGTATCTATCCCTGAAAGGGCATAAACAGAGCTTTCCAATGACACCATAACGATCCTTTTATGATGGCTAGTTTTCTTGCAACAACCGTGCAACGCGAGTGCAAAAAGCATGTAATTCGGCACTTTCCCCATACAATTCCGTATATAGCGAGTGAGAGAGGGAGGGAGGAGGTGGGATTCGTGTCAGTAGGTTCGCCGCGGTGGTCTGGAGCAGTCATACGCTCGCTACTCTCCTGCCACCACTTGTCTCTCTCTCTCAGCAACATTACGTGCTGAAATTGCCACACTACCTATGTCGAGCGCCGCCAGATAGTCCAGATTTATTATACTCGACTTATGTTGCCCCCCGACAGTTATGGGTTAAAGGAAGGTGAAGTGTCTCTCTCACTCTCTCCACCCCCCCACCCTCTCTCTCTCTCTCTCTCTCTCTCTCTCGACAAAGCTTATTCCATCGCTTAGAAGAATGAGCTATGATGACTGGTTGAGAGGTCTTGATCTCTTCCCGTTGGAGACACAGACTATGAGGTCAGCTCATTGAAGTTTTTAAAACACTTTTTGACAATGTGGATTATAGCAAAATGTTTAGCTTCAATGTGAAATAAACACGCAACCATGGCTGGAAATTAGAATTGAAAAGGCTCAGCAACAGTATCTGTGGAAACTTTTTCACATATAAGATCTGTTCTACCTGAAATGAAACTTCCCTCCGAGGTTGTAAATAATTCTTCAGTCGAGCAGTTCAAGAAGAAGGTAGTGTATTTTGCACACTCTGTAAAGAGTGTAGTGCGCTAAACAGTCTCTCTCCTCCCATTTCGAGTATCTCCCAGGAATGGACCGCAAGGTCTCTGAGATACCAAGTATTCCTTATAACTCCTTGTAATTCTCTCTCTCTCTCTCTCTTCTTTGTTATTTTATCCTTCCACTTTCCCGTAGTATCGTTTTTTTTTCTATGTGAGTGAGAAAGACAAAAGGCAGACCTGCCTGTGACGAGTGCCTCCCTTAGAGTTGAAAGAGTGACAGGGCCAAAATCAAGGGACATTCGAGCCAAAATGCCTGGACACACGGAGTTTGAAGCAATTTAAGTCATAGGATGAGGGAAAGACTGATTCTGGGAGAGAGTTTCAGAGCGCGGCTGATAAATAGTAGACAGATTGATAATAACGTTGCTCTCTTGGGTTGGAAAGTTAAACAGAGTAGGGGTGGGAGTGTGTTGCAAGACGGGTGCTACGTGTTCTACGAAGAGGGAGGGGTTTGCACTGAGATAGCTCTGAGGAACACTGATTATTGTAATAGCGGTATAATAATGAGAGAGATGCAACATTGCGGCGAAGAGAGAGAGAGACTGCAGATAATTGGTGAGTAGACGTGAATTAATGGGACGGAAGGCTTTCTTTTCTACTTTACTAGAAGTGCTGTGTGAAAGGATCCTCCCCACACGTGTGAACAATACTCAATACATGGACGCATTGTGCCTCTGTACAGAGCAAGAAGCTGCATAGGGGTAAGAACCCCCAGAGGCGGTTGAGCACACCCAGTTTATGGGAAGAGGTTTTAGCAAGAGTGGTAATATGATCTTTCCAAGATAGATTAGAAGAAAAAGAGTCACCGAGAATTTTGAGAGAAGATGAAGGGATAATTTGTATGTTGTTGAAGAGTAAGTCATAGTATTCTGGAAGGGGGCGACGAGTAGACAAACGGAGAAATTGAGTTTTGGCAGCATTGGAAGTAACAAGGTTTTCTCTGCCCCAATTAGAGATTTTAGAGTGATATGAAGATAGATGCTTTATGGCTTTCTTACGTGAGTTTTGGAGTTCTTGCTGTGAGTGGTACTGAGGATGGCTATGTTCCATATTGAAATGCTAGTCTTGTTTTGTTAGTCTTGACCACCTCGCTGGGATCATTAGGTCTGTGTGGCCAGTGTATCTATGTAAATCTATGTATATCACACAGAAACACACACACACACACACACTGTATCTGTTTCTCTCACACACACTCACTCTCGCTCTCATACACACACACACACACACACACACACACACACACACACACACACACACACACACACACACTTCTGTAAACACTGCAGACTAGACATATAGTTTGTCACCCAAAATATTTTGTTGTTAATTATGCTAGGCTGGCAATGTTAGGCGCCGTGTTACCAGAACTAATGTAACTTATTTTAAGGGGAGGTTTTTAGTTTGATCCCTAGACCTCCATCAAGCTTAAAATTACACCCCCTAGACCCCCTTTCAAGATAAATTTTTCCATTTTTCGGTAGAAAAATGTCCCAGCCAAAGGAAGATTCCTACTATCGATATGGCTCGCCAAGAAAAAATCGACACCTAAATGGCATGAAAGATCTTTAAATTGACGAAAATGGTGCGAAAGTTCTAAAATTGCCAAACTAATGGATCGAACCTCCTAAAATCTCAAAAGCAATGGAGCTATAAATGAGGGAGAAAGGGGCCCATCAAAAAATCCCTGAAGTGGAAATCTCCCCTTAACCCCTTGAGTACCAGCGACGCACGTTATGCATCGGCAATGTATGTAACACTAAACCCCAGCGCCGCATAGGGTGCGTCATGGTTAATTACTCCGGTCCTCTAGCACCTAGAGGGCTCAGTTTTGTATGGAAACTGCGTAGGTATCCCACGCAACAATGCCGATGGTTGAAAACCCTCAAAGTCCAGCCCTGTGCGCGTGAACGCCCAAAAACTTGTTTTTTGCATGTTTTGCCTACCCATTTCCCCATGTTAATTCTGACTTTCGGGCGCCCCGTAGGACCCTTTAATGACCTAGGGCAGGAGTTCCCGACCTTTTTGTTCTTCTGTACCACTTGGGCATTCTGATAGGTACCCATGTACCCCTAACAATTTAGGATAAAAATGGATACAATTATGTAAAGTTTGTATCATGTTATTATGATGTGTATTATGTATGTGTAGACTGTATAGAGATCTTAGTATTGATATTATCAATAAAATAAACTCAGTGACTATGAAATATTTTTATCTGTCACATACTCGGACATTATCGGGCGGTACTGCAGCTGTCCCGAGTTGGTAAACATACCTGATTGTTTCACGTCCAATACAGATTGTGGGCCGCAGGAAGTCACATAATAGTGAAAAAAATGGAATAGTAACCTCACTGATATAATTTTAAGGGAAGGATGTAGTATCCGGGAGTACGGGTCCGACGGTCGTCATGTTTACATAGGTTGATCGCTTGCGGTTAATTTCCTGTATATTTTTTCTGTTATTTGATCCCTGCTGGCAATATATATGATGATGACAATAAGTTGTGGGGGGTGAGGGGGGCAAAAGTCCCCCTTCAACCTATTATTGTATCCCACAGCAGTCAAAATAGACGAGAACATGATTGCGAGCGTCCGCGTAGTGTAAGGCGGGCGGTCCACCCGGTAACTACATTCTTGCCAATTTTGATATAAGTTTTGCTTACTGAAATGAGGAAATTGATAAAAACACAACTTTGTGCAATCTGCCTGTAGATTAGAACACCATATTTTGTACACTATGGTTATTCTCTCAGACCCCTATGTACCCCCTGAGAAGTGCAAATGTACCCCTGGGGGTACATGTACCCCACGTTGGGAACCCTTGACCTAGGGGATCGTTTTGGGTTTTTTTTTTTCTCCTTCATTTCTAACCCATTCCAGGTGTATTCTGGGAAACAACATTTGATGACAACTTGCATATATTAACCCACTGAGCACAAAGCAATATAATATAAATGTACACTCCAGTACCGACTGGAGTGTACATTTATATTATATTGCTTTGTGCTCAGTGGGTTAATATATAAATTCAAGCTCGGGCGTGAGAGATAACAATGGGCAAGAGATAGCCGAGAGGCAAGAGATTGTCGAAAGATGGAGAGAGTACTTCAACAAATTGATAAATGTAAGGAATGATGCACCAGCAAACATAGTTGTATGAGGTATTGGAGGTAGAAGAAGAGAAGTAGGGGAGAAGGAGGTGGGGATCAGGAGGTTAGAAGTGTGTGATACCATGAAGAGAGAGAAGATGGGGAAAACATCAGGAATTGATGATGTGTGTGGGAAAATGCTGAGTTATGGTGGTGAGATAGTGATCGAATGGGTATGGAAAATGTGTAAACTAGCATGGGAGAAGGGGAGTGCACCTGATGACTGGAAGACAGGCATAATAGTCCCCTAGTATGAGGGTAAAGGGGAAAGAGGAATGTGTGGTGGCCACCGGGGAATATGCCTTCTAAGCGGAGTAGGGATGGTGTACAGTGGGGTAGTGATTGAGAGAGTGAGAGCGAGAATGGAGAAATAGATATGTGACGAGCAGGGCGGGTTAAGGAAGGGAGGAGGATGTGTAGATCAGATTTTTGCCCAGAAATGTGTTGTGGAGAAATAACTGGAGGAGGGACATAAGTTGTATGCTGCCTTTATGGATTTGGAGAAGGCCTATGACAGAGTTAATAGAGAAGGTATGTGGAAAGTACTGAGAATATACGAAGTAGATGGCAAGTTGCAGAAAGCAGTGAAGAGCATGTATGAGGGTGCAATGGCGTCAGTACGTGTCTAGAATGAGCATAGCGAGTTCTTTGATCTGAATGTTGGGTTAAAGCAAGGGTGTGTGATGTCCCCATGGTTGTTCAATATATATAGGGTATACATATATATATATATATATATATGTGGATGGAGTCATGAAAGAAATACATGGAAGAACATTGGATGTTGGTGTACCTCTGATAAGGGAGGGAAACGAGTGGAAGTTGCCTGTGCTGCTAGTTTGCTGATGATACAGTTCTGATGATCGATAGTGAATGGGAGTTGCAGGGTCTGGTAAATATGTTTTGAAAAGTGTGTGAAAAATGGAATATGAAGATAAATGTGGGGAAGAGCAAGGTTATGATCTTTGAAAGGGGAGCAGCCACGGATTGTGAGGTGAGGTTGAATGGTCAGGCTATGGAGAATGTCAGCTCATTTAAGTATTTGGGCAGTGTGTTGAGTAAGGATGGGAGTATGGATGACGAAATGCGGTAGAGGGTGCAACAGGGGAAGAGGGTTGTAGGAATGCTGAGAGCAGTAACAAGAAATAGGGTGGTCAGCATGGAAGTAAAGAAGTCCTTGCATGACAGTGTGGTAATCCCGACATTGACTTACGGGAGTGAAGCATGGCTGTTGGTGAAAAGACTCAACCCAAGAGTGAGAGGGGTTGAAATGAGTGTGACGCATGTCGAGTATGAGCATGCTGTACAGAACGCCCAGTCAGGCCCCACTCTCGCTAGGATCGTCAGGGCAGGAACTTTGGCTGTAGTCTGTGTAGAGTTTCCTAACTTAGTTTATGTGAGCCGTTGTACTATAAGTATTATAAATATGTATTTTGTTTTCATCTGAGTCAACGAGTTCTATTTTATATCATTAGTTATAAGTATTGTGTGTGGGACTTATATGTAATGATGAGAGGAGAGAGAGAGAGATATTACGTAACGGGGAACAGTGAGTGCGCCACGCTGCAGGTAGGCCTAATTCCCTCCTCCCTCCTCCTTTTCAGCGCGTGGGAAATCCTTTGTCGATCCCAGATTGAGAGAGAATATGACGTCATGATTGCCAGTGGGCGGTCCTTAAGTAGTTTGAGATATGCCGCTAGAGGGCCGAGTATAAAAAGAGAGGTTCTCGCCACAATTCTTTAGAACTCATCAGGCAGAGCGACTTCTTATATCCCTTGCAACTATATATATTCTTCCGACTGATGTGAACTTTCTCTACTCTCTGAACAGCCTATCTTCTTCCCTTCTCGACCCTTTATAACCTCAATGACCCCTTTGGTGCAGATTTAGTCAGCCAAAGTATTATCGCTTGAGTTCTCACGAGATAAGTGCCTGTTAGATAGCCTATTTTTGGAAGGGTTAACTAGAATAGGATTGATTGATGTTTGTTGCACTCGTATATGCATTTCCCTGTGTGCGATTATTCATGTTCCTGTTTTCTGCTGGTTTAGGCAATGCTAGACTGGGATAGGGTTTCTGAGTTGTGATTTCCTATGAGTACTAGGTTGCGGTTGAACCAGTACAATTGCAACGGAGACTTGGAACGCCTAGGTGGTCTTTCTGACTGTGTACCGTGGGAGTTTAGCACTGTGTTGCGAGTGAGGGCTTTTGCCTCGGCCACCCAACACTGTGCTATCTCATTTGCTTGACTTTGAGAGGATCGCCAGGAGAGAACCAGATACTAGTGATCTGGATCTCTCAAGAGAGCATCCCGTCAATTACCGTAATTTGGCCGCACAGTCTTAAGGACCTCGCTAGGCTACGAGCCGCTTGCTCAGCCATTGTCTCTTAACCTTAGATATCCCAGCTAGACTTTGCTCGACCAGCAGATACAGTATAGTATTGAAGCTTCTCCTTATGTATATTATTGTTTCTGCACTATTGATTTCATGTGTGGCACGCTTAGCTACTTCAGAGATTAGTGGCCCACGAGCACAATCTTAGTAGGCTATTGCCAGTGCATTGTCGGAGTACTTCTTCTTAATGTTTGCCATATCCTATTGCTTATTCTTATAATTCTTCTTATGTCAATTTAAAGCCTTTAATTACCAGTGAGTTATTCATTAAATTGCTGTTCAAAATCCGATACTTACTTCTTATGAGTATTCGAGAAGCATCTAACTTATCAGAAGATTCCTTGCTTGATGCTCGAGGACTATTGTTTAACGTAACGTAATAGTGCCGATCCGAAGTAGAGGGTGGAGGACTTCTTAAGTTCTTAGTTCAAGGGTGGATTACTTCGGCTTCGGCCAACACTATTCTTTAGTGTTGTAGTACTTTCTTCTTTGTTTGATTGTTGACCAGACTAGATAACTCCCGTCTTGTTATTAGTCTGTTGTGTGAAACGCTAGTACCGAGTTCTTGTATACCCCGTTATAGCAGATAGAACTCTGGAGGGTAGTGGCGTTTTTTGTTCGGCTGGCAGTACTCTGGGGTTGGGATCGTGTGTTTCCGTTGTGGCAGCGAGCCATACTCGAGTCCTGTGTAAGAGCCCTAGTGTACCCGAGTGCCCGGTCGTAACAAATGGCGACCTTGCTTAGGATTTTGTGAACAGTATAATTTTTTGCAGAGTTGTACAACATTTGTTTGTTCGTACTTTAGCGTGCATATTGAAGAATATTTTTTTTTGTAAGGCAATTAGGAGAGCATTTAAGAGACTCCAGTTAATTTAGTAATTAGTGCTTACATAAGGGAGTTTAACACTTTTGTCTCGAGAATTTTTTGTGAACTTCAGTATGTCGTGCCCTAGTATTGACGAGGAGCGAGAGATGCCATTTGAGGAGGTGCCGTTAGTAACTAGTGAGGAGGATGCTAGACTTTTTGTGAGTAAGCAGTACCATGTGACGGAGGAGAGGCTGACTGGGGTGAATGTTTATGGCTTGCACCTGATAGCCAAGGTTTTGGGTCTATCCAATGTAGGAGGGATGTCCAAGGGGGAGCTGATTTCCTGGGTGTTGCGTGGGCGACATGGGGTTTCGGAGGAGAGGGCGTTTGGGGGGGTTCCTCCCCAGATCCCCTCTCACTCGACTCCCACAGTGCCGTCCACTCAAGTACCGGAGGTTAGCACCCTCCCACAGAGGGATGAGAATTGGAAGATTGGAGTGCCCTCGGGCGGTGCGTATGGTGGTTCCCCAGTTCTTGCCCCCCCTCCTTCAGTAGTGGCAGCTCCCTCTTCCTGCCTGTCTCCAGATATGATATTTAGACTTGAGCTTGCTAAAATTGAGAATGAGGCGAGGAAGCAGGAGATTGAGGCTGAGTCTAGGAAGCATGAGATTGAGTCTAGGAAGCAGGAGAAGGAGATTGAGGCTGAGATTAGGAGGCACGAGGCTGAGCTTAGGTACGACTCAGAGAAATATTGTGCTCAAATAGATTTAGATAAGACTCGTGCAGAGTCGACAGGGATTCGGATGGGCCGTGAGGGCCAAGTAAGAGAACAGTCCTTGTCCCACTTAGTCAAGTTGGTGCCGGCATTTAGTGAAACTGAAGTCACAGAATTTTTTAATCGTTTTGAGAAGAAGTGTAGGGAGCATAATTGGCCTGAAGAGAAGTGGGCAGCTCTAGTCTCCTCAAGACTTACGGGTAAGGGTCTGAAGGCTTATGATGCACTACCTTTAGAGTCTTGCATTGACTACCCAGTATTGAAGAGAGCTGTCCTACGGGCATACGAGTTGCAACCAGAAACATATCGATTGAAGTTTCGGGGTGTTACAAAGACTAGGGAGGCGACCTTTCTTGAACATGCCCGGGACTTAAAAGATGCACTTGCTAACTGGACACGTTCTGAGAAAGCTGAGACGGCCGAACAGTTGACTGAGCTGTTTCTGCTCGAGCAGTTTTATAAGTGTACTGGTGCAGATATGACTTTAACTATTAAAGAAAAGAACCCAAAAACTCTACAGGAGGCAGCTGAGATGGCTGACCTCCGGCTATCGCTAATTCGTGGGTGCGGGTCTGCCCAGCGTAGTGAGGCAGGTAACAAGGGGCGTGACGCCCCACCCCCCCGAGTTAGTGATATACATTATGCAAACAAGTACAAGAGCTATGATACCAAGACTGACCACAAGACTAGCACCGTCCCATTTAAGAAGGGGCCGGGCCCTTCCCAGTACCAAGGGAAGCCCAGAGGGGAGTTGGAGTGTTATCATTGTCATGAAAAGGGGCACTTTGCAAGAGTCTGTCCTAGCAAACCACCTACAGCAGCTGTGTCTTTGGCCTGCAACATTGGTGTGTCTCCGAAGTCTTCTGAGTTTGCCCGGGGCAGTTCGTCAGAGGCTGAGGCACAGCCAATGCAGAAGCACCTGGGAGGCTCGAACCCTGCTCAGGATGTTTTTTGCGACCATAGAGGACGGGGTTGCGTGATGTGGGCGGGGCGCAAGCATGGAGTAGAGGTCTTGCGTGATACAGGTGCTTCCCAGACTCTGATGAATAACTTGACTGGCTACCCTATAAATGCGGCTCGGGTGGTAGTGGTGCAGGGTATTAATGCAACTCGGTCATACCCGCTGGTGCGGTTGGAGTTGGAGGTGGATGGTGTGACACGTGAATTGGATGTCGGGATTGTGGAGAAACTGCCAGTGGAGGGCGTCGACCTTCTTCTCGGCAACGACTTTGCAATGCCCGCTTCTGAGGTTCTACCCTTAGTCGTTGCCGAGAGGACGGCCGACGTGAGTAGGGAAGAGCAAGAGTGTGTCGAGCGGTGCCAGGCACAACCCATGGCGTGTGCTGTCACCCGAGCTCGGGCAGCTAAAGTGTCACAGCCTAGTCCTCCGTCTTCAGACCAGCAGAGGAACGATCAACAGGAGGAGGCTAAAGCTGGAGTTGGTTTTAAGAGTTTTGACTCGGCGGCTCTCTGGGTGATTCAGTATTGGCACCTATGTTAGAGTCTGGAGAGGCCCCCAGGACCTGTCACAGCTAGTGAGGAGGTAGGGCAGGAAGAGACTCCGAGGCAGCAACGTTGCACACGGAGAGAAAAAAGGGTTGCTCAGTTTGATATTGGGGAAGACTTGGGTTGCTTCGGAAGCATCTAGACAAGTTGGTTCCCTCAGATATTTGTAAACTGCAGTTGGAGGATCCGGAAGTTCAGAAGTGTGGTAATGGTGCTGTCGAGATTAAACACGAGGACGGGGAAGCATGTCATGTGAACCTGTTGGAGGAGTTTGTGAGGCAACCACCTGAGCAGCCTACTGTCCCTGCGTTGGTCTGCCGCGGCCAAGGTGGAGAAGGAGAGGGGGGCAGTAGGGCACAGGTGGAGGAGAGTAGGGATTGTTATGTCTCGGCGGAGCCGTGGGCGGGGGACACGAGTCTGGTGGCTGTGGAAGCGCTAGAGCGCCTGCCTGAGCAGCAGTGTGCAGCACTCCAGCACCAGCTCGGTTCATACCCCACTGGTCGTGCCGAGCCCCTGAGTCTCACAACTCGGGCGGTGCAAGATGTTCCACGGGCAGGTCACGTGACTGTTGAAAGACCGTTAGCCTCGTTGTTTCGGTGGTTTAAGGTGGGCGACGAGGCTTTGGCATGGTTGCCAGGTCAGGGTCGACCCATGGCTGCCAAGGGTGGTGGTCAAAAGGAGGACATTGAGCAGATTGGTAAGGTCGGCTGTGGTATCGCAGTGCCCGGTCGTCGCATAGCCTCCCAATGCTGCTCTAGTCTAATGCAACAGCCCTACCATAGACCGACTGTATCTGGCCATGTCGCTGAAAGCGGTGATGCTGCGCAGGCAGATGTCGTCACAAGGAATGCGGGGGTGCGCATGTACGGTATCGGCGGGGAAGCCTTAGCAATAATGAACTGTGGGAGTGACTGCACGGGTGGTACTGATTGTCCCTCTCATGACCTGGCTGTTCTAGGGACGAAGGTGGAGAAGGAGGGAGACTACAGGTTAGAAGCTGCGGTCTCGGCTGGGTTGTGGGAGGGCACTAGGCATGTTGTTCGTGGAGACAGTGCAAGGCAGTTATTTACTAGGCTATGGCAGTACTTTCGCATGTTTGTTGCTTCTCCAGGCCTGATGTACGGGGTAGAATCCGACATGCAGGCTGGAGATAGTGCAAGGCTCAGTTTAATTCCCTACCGTATAAATCCTGCTCGACAGCCTATGGTGCAAGCAGAGCTGGATTACGTGTGGACGAAGGGTCTGGGGAATGTCGTGAGTGGTCGTTGCTTGTAACTTTGTCCGAGCGTGCTAAAGAGGTATGTGGTTTTGTTGTGGACGGGAGTACCTACCAGTGCAATGTTATGCCTGACGGACTTAAGAATGCACTAGCAACGTTTCAGAACCTGATGAATGAAGTGAAAAGGACGATGATGCGCTGGGCATTTCGAGGTCTATGTTCCAGCCTATGGTCGGTCGTTGTAGTTTACCCAGATCATCACCCTCTCAAGATCTTGGACCAGTTTCACAATCGGAATATGAGGCTGACCAGGTGGTCACTAAGGTTATTGGTATATAACCTGGACATACGCCATATTGCCGGTTGTGACAACGTGGTTGCAGATGGTCGTTCAAGGGTATATGATCCTGGGTAGATTGACACACGGGTAGCCTCCTGCTTTAGTTTGAATAGTATTTTGCGCTTGGTGCTTGTTGGCTCGCGGTTGTAGCCCAGCGTATTGGGTCGTAAAGCAGGATTGTTGAGCGTTTGGTATAGAAGAAAATAGGCTGCCCTTATAGTGCAGCCGGAAAAAACATATTAAAATATAAAAATCATATAAAAACTCTTTCTTTTTGATATAGATAATTGTATAAGTTTGTCATAGCTATAGTGTTTGAGTAGTCCACGAACTATCAAACGGCTGAGCTGCTGTAAGCTCGCTCTGGGAGCATGATATTATGTCTTTTACTATTGTTGGGAGGAGTTATGAAATGTGAAATTTTTTTTTATAAGATGTGTTTTAGTAATAAACTCAGCGTTGTTTTAGTGCCATGCGGTCGCTGGGTGTGAGGGGTTTGATGGGGTTCTGTATATCAGATTTTAGCTCAGGGTTGAGCAAGTAAAATCTTGGGGGAGGTGTGATGCATGTCGAGTATGAGCATGCTGTACAGAACGCCCAGTCAGGCCCCACTCTCGCTAGGATCGTCAGGGCAGGAACTTTGGCTGTAGTCTGTGTAGAGTTTCCTAACTTAGTTTATGTGAGCGTTGTACTATAAGTATTATAAATATGTATTTTGTTTTCATCTGAGTCAACGAGTTCTATTTTATATCATTAGTTATAAGTATTGTGTGTGGGACTTATATGTAATGATGAGAGGAGAGAGAGAGAGATATTACGTAACGGGGAACAGTGAGTGCGCCACGCTGCAGGTAGGCCTAATTCCCTCCTCCCTCCTCCTTTTCAGCGCGTGGGAAATCCTTTGTCGATCCCAGATTGAGAGAGAATATGACGTCATGATTGCCAGTGGGCGGTCCTTAAGTAGTTTGAGATATGCCGCTAGAGGCCGAGTATAAAAAGAGAGGTTCTCGCCACAATTCTTTAGAACTCATCAGGCAGAGCGACTTCTTATATCCCTTGCAACTATATATATTCTTCCGACTGATGTGAACTTTCTCTACTCTCTGAACAGCCTATCTTCTTCCCTTCTCGACCCTTTATAACCTCAATGACCCCTTTGGTGCAGATTTAGTCAGCCAAAGTATTATCGCTTGAGTTCTCACGAGATAAGTGCCTGTTAGATAGCCTATTTTTGGAAGGGTTAACTAGAATAGGATTGATTGATGTTTGTTGCACTCGTATATGCATTTCCCTGTGTGCGATTATTCATGTTCCTGTTTTCTGCTGGTTTAGGCAATGCTAGACTGGGATAGGGTTTCTGAGTTGTGATTTCCTATGAGTACTAGGTTGCGGTTGAACCAGTACAATTGCAACGGAGACTTGGAACGCCTAGGTGGTCTTTCTGACTGTGTACCGTGGGAGTTTAGCACTGTGTTGCGAGTGAGGGCTTTTGCCTCGGCCACCCAACACTGTGCTATCTCATTTGCTTGACTTTGAGAGGATCGCCAGGAGAGAACCAGATACTAGTGATCTGGATCTCTCAAGAGAGCATCCCGTCAATTACCGTAATTTGGCCGCACAGTCTTAAGGACCTCGCTAGGCTACGAGCCGCTTGCTCAGCCATTGTCTCTTAACCTTAGATATCCCAGCTAGACTTTGCTCGACCAGCAGATACAGTATAGTATTGAAGCTTCTCCTTATGTATATTATTGTTTCTGCACTATTGATTTCATGTGTGGCACGCTTAGCTACTTCAGAGATTAGTGGCCCACGAGCACAATCTTAGTAGGCTATTGCCAGTGCATTGTCGGAGTACTTCTTCTTAATGTTTGCCATATCCTATTGCTTATTCTTATAATTCTTCTTATGTCAATTTAAAGCCTTTAATTACCAGTGAGTTATTCATTAAATTGCTGTTCAAAATCCGATACTTACTTCTTATGAGTATTCGAGAAGCATCTAACTTATCAGAAGATTCCTTGCTTGATGCTCGAGGACTATTGTTTAACGTAACGTAATAGTGCCGATCCGAAGTAGAGGGTGGAGGACTTCTTAAGTTCTTAGTTCAAGGGTGGATTACTTCGGCTTCGGCCAACACTATTCTTTAGTGTTGTAGTACTTTCTTCTTTGTTTGATTGTTGACCAGACTAGATAACTCCCGTCTTGTTATTAGTCTGTTGTGTGAAACGCTAGTACCGAGTTCTTGTATACCCCGTTATAGCAGATAGAACTCTGGAGGGTAGTGGCGTTTTTTGTTCGGCTGGCAGTACTCTGGGGTTGGGATCGTGTGTTTCCGTTGTGGCAGCGAGCCATACTCGAGTCCTGTGTAAGAGCCCTAGTGTACCCGAGTGCCCGGTCGTAACATGAGTTACTTGAGAAGTGCGTGCTGCAGAGTTACATGGAGGGATAGACAGACGAATGAGGAATTATGAGAGAGGGGTGTGGTGTGGATGTAAATGTGCTGGAAAGTATGAAAAGGAACACCTTGAGATGGTTTGGCCATATGGAACATATGGGAAGCGAGAGAATGACTAAGAGAGTGTACGAGAGTGAGGTGGAAGGACAGAGAGGGAGAAGTAGACCGATTGAGACGTGGAAGGAGGGAGTTAAGAAGTATATAATTATATGATCGATGGCGGTGCTGTATGGGAGGAGGGGCGTCGACTGACTGGAGACAGAGATGCATGGGGGCATTTCGTTCGTGGCCACCCCTTCGGGGATCACGGCATCCGGCAATAGATAGATAGGTAGATAGATAGAAGCTCGGGCGATACCTTTCTATAATAAATTCATGATTATTTTCTTTTTAGTAAAACGAACGCTGATACAGATATATATTAAGAGAAAGAGAGAAAGTGAGAGAGAGAGAGAGATAATTTAGTGTCTATATGCATTATTGTCTATGTGTATGAAGGAGGCAAATGACAAAGCTGCCTGTAACAAGTGTCTCCCCCAAAGTTGAAAGAGTGATAGAGAGCCAGATTTAAGGTACTGGTACGTTAGAGTCAAATTGTCATAATGTCTGGAAGACAAAGCTTGAAACAGTTTAAGTCATAGGATGAGGGAAATAAATATTGAGGGAGAGATTTCCATAGCTTACTTGTTGAATAGATGAAATATTTGGGAAAATCGGTTTACTCTTGGGAAAATTGGTTCACTCTTGAGTTAGAGAGTTGGAGATAATAGGGGTGGGAGTGTGTTAAGGCGGGTTCCCCCACTTGCACAACACTTTAGACTGTTTGCTTTTAATTCAATATTTGTATAATTACATATAATGCCAAATGTTTAATTTAACCTCTATAATACACATTGCCTAATGTTTAATTATACCTCTGCACAGGTGTTTGCTATTACAAAGACTGGACTAATGTGGTGAAATCTAGTAACACACACACACACACACACACACACACACACACACACACACACACACACACACACACACACATATAAACTTGCACTCATTATCTTTAAGTATATACTGTATACAGTATATTTTATAGTATATACTGTATACAGTATATTTTAT
>JBAKBP010030569.1:0-25549 GCA_037953745.1 Lithodes maja | reverse complement strand
GTGACTTGGTGAGACGAGCACTTTCAAGAAGTGCAGTATTGGGGGAACCTCCCCAAACATGCCAACAGTACTAGATATGGTGTCTTTGGGGCTTGTTTTATACCTTACCCAGATGTGATGGCTCCGTCTGGGTCGACCTGTTTATATCCATCTTTATGTATTTGTATATGGATTGCTTTCAACTTTTTCTGTTTTTGTTTCTACTTTTGTCCGGTGATATAGAAGTTAATCCCGGTCCTCACAGACAACTTGCTACAAGTTGTCGTGTATTTTATTCCAATATTCGTGGTCTCTATAAGAACATCAAGGATCTTACATTGGCATCTGTTGATTATGATATTGTCTTTTGTTCTGAAACCCTTGTCTCTGGTTATAGAGATTATTCTGAACTTCTTATACCTAACTTCGGTAAACCAGTTCTTATTCGGCGTGATTCTATTCCTCGTGCTCGTGGAATGAGCTTGTATATTAGATCTGGGTATAATGCTCAGCACTTAACTAAGCATATTTGTAAATGCCATGAAATGCAGTTAGTTAAAGTTTCCAGCAAGTATCATAATCATTACATTTTTAGCCTGTACAGAAATCCTGATGTTAACAATGACATATATGACTGCCTTTTAACAGCCATGGCTTCAATACAGTCTGTAGATGTCAAATCATCTTTTATTTTTGTTGGTGATGTCAATGCGCATCATCAAGAGTGGTTGAACTCGGTCTCTCCAACTAATAGAAATGGTCATGCTGCATTGGATTTTGCAAACTTATCTGGTTGTGAACAGCTAATCCAAGGACCTACTCATATGTCTGGAAATTGTCTTGATCTAGTACTAACAGACATTCCTGGCGTTGTAGAAACCTCCGTTCTTGTACCTGTTGGCACTTCCGACCACAATGCCATCATGTGTAAAATTAATCTTGATTTTCTGTTCCTGATATTACTCTCTCACGTAAAGTCTACCTTAAATCCCGGGTTAACTGGGACAACGTTTGTAATGATGTTTGTAATATTGAGTGGAATCACATACTAAGATCTCATGACCCGGTTTCAGCTCTCAACAATTCCCTTCTTGGTATCCTTCGCAAAAGAGTTCCATCAAAGACAATTAAGTCTTGTATCAGGGATAAAGCATGGTTTAATGATGACTGCAAGCGTGCATTTGATGACAAACAGGCTGCATATCGTCTATGGAGGCGTAATCAAACCCCCTTGCATTGGGAAAATTATGTTTTTAATTAAAAGGGCAGCTGCGCAGAGAGTTTATGATGGTGCTGAGAGGGATTATAACTCGCATCTTCAGGATGTTCTGGCAGGAGCTACACAGCCTCATAAATGGTGGTCCGCTTTGAAATCCTCTTTATTTGGAATAGATTCCTCCATGCCTCCTCTTTGTGATTCTGATGGCTCCATCTCTTTTTATCCATTATCGAAGGCCAATATTCTATCTAATATTTTTATTAATAAGCAGAGTAATCAGGAATTGTTTTTGCCATTGACATGTTTCCCTAGACCCAACCTCAATTCAATGGCATTCAAATCAGCTGAACTGAAAAGGTACTTGCTGGATCTTGATACCTATGGTGGCACAGACCCGGATGGGTTTTTCCCTCTCTTTTTTTAAAAAGGTTGCAGTGGTCTTGGCACCTAAATTGGCAGTGGTGTTTAGGTTGCTTTTGAAATCAGGTAGTTTTCCTCTTTGCTGGCGTAAGGCTATTATCACTCCTATTCCAAAGGGAAATACTGCCTCATCATCTCCTAATGACTATCGCCCTATCTCCATTACACCTATCCTATCCAAGCTCTATGAGAGGCTTTTGTCCAGACGCCTTTCCTCTTATTGTAATAGTCATAATTTGATACCAAACTCACAGTTTGGTTTTCGTAAGGGACTGGGTACATGTGATGCACTTCTGACACTCACCCATGACTTGCAATCTTCATTGGACCAGGGACATGAGTCTCGCGTCGTGGCTATTGACTTTAGTTCTGCTTTTGATTTAGTCAACCATAAAGCACTTCTGTTTAAGTTACAGCTCATTGGTATTGGTGGCAATTTTTTAAGGATCTTTGAAGATTTTTTGACGAAAAGATCTCAGTCTGTGGTCATTGATGGGTGTCATTCCCATTCTGTTACTGTTGTTTCTGGTGTTCCACAAGGCAGTGTCCTTGGGCCTTTGCTTTTTATTATTTTTACTGCTGACCTGTGTTCCGAGCTTGAAAATAAACTAATCTCCTATGCTGATGATACAACTTTATATGCGTCAATTGCATCACCAATAGATCGACACGTAATTGCTACTGCTCTGAATAGGGATTTAGCCAAAATTACATCATGGTGTGAACTTTGGGGCATGAAACTTAATGCTAGTAAAACACACTCCATTATCATCAGCAGATCTCGTACCTTGGATCCTCCCCATCCTTATCTACAAGTTTCTGGCGAGCAAATTGAGAATGTGGATACTCTGCGTTTGTTAGGAGTTACTCTTGATCCCAAACTTACTTTTGAAAAGTGTGACGCATGTCGAGTATGAGCATGCTGTACAGAACGCCCAGTCAGGCCCCACTCTCGCTAGGATCGTCAGGGCAGGAACTTTGGCTGTAGTCTGTGTAGAGTTTCCTAACTTAGTTTATGTGAGCCGTTGTACTATAAGTATTATAAATATGTATTTTGTTTTCATCTGAGTCAACGAGTTCTATTTTATATCATTAGTTATAAGTATTGTGTGTGGGACTTATATGTAATGATGAGAGGAGAGAGAGAGAGATATTACGTAACGGGGAACAGTGAGTGCGCCACGCTGCAGGTAGGCCTAATTCCCTCCTCCCTCCTCCTTCTAAGCGCGTGGGAAATCCTTTGTCGATCCCAGATTGAGAGAGAATATTACGTAATGATTGCTAGTGGGCGGTCCTTAAGTAGTTTGAGATATGCCGCTAGAGGGCCGAGTATAAAAAGAGAGGTTCTTGCCACCATTCTTCAGAACTCATCAGGCAGAGCGACTTCTCATATCCCTTGCAACTATCCATATTCTTCCGACTGATGTGAACTTTCCCTACTCTCTGTACCGCCTACCTTCTTCTTTTCCCGAACCCTTTTTTAACCTCAATGACCCCTTTGGTGCAGATTTAGTCAGCCAAAGTATTGTCGCTTGAGTTCTCACGAGATAAGTGCCTGTTAGATAGCCTATTTTTGGAAGGGTTAACTAGAATAGGATTGATTGATGTTTGTTGCACTCGTATATGCATTTCCCTGTGTGCGATTATTCATGTTCCTGTTTTCTGCTGGTTTAGGCAATGCTAGACTGGGATAGGGTTTCTGAGTTGTGATTTCCTATGAGTACTAGGTTGCGGTTGAACCAGTACAATTGCAACGGAGACGTGGAACGCCTAGGTGGTCTTTCTGACTGTGTACCGTGGGAGTTTAGCACTGTGTTGCGAGTGAGGGCTTTTGCCTCGGCCACCCAACACTGTGCTATCTCATTTGCTTGACTTTGAGAGGATCGCCAGGAGAGAACCAGATACTAGTGATCTGGATCTCTCAAGAGAGCATCCCGTCAATTAACGTAATTTGGCCGCACAGTCTTAAGGACCTCGCTAGGCTACGAGCCGCTTGCTCAGCCATTGTCTCTTAACCTTATGTGTCCCAGCTAGACTTTGCTCGACCAGCAGATACAGCATAGTATTGAAGCTTCTCCTTATGTATATTATTGTTGATGCACTATTGATTTCATGTGTGGCACGCTTAGCTACTTCAGAGATTAGTGGCCCACGAGCACAATCTTAGTAGGCTATTGCCAGTGCATTGTCGGAGTACTTCTTCTTAATGTTTGCCATTTACTATTGTTTATTCTTATAATTCTTCTTATGTCAATTTAAAGCCTTTAATTACCAGTGAGTTATTCATTAAATTGCTGTTCAAAATCCGATACTTACTTCTTATGAGTATTCGAGAAGCATCTAACTTATCAGAAGATTCCTTGCTTGATGCTCGAGGACTATTGTTTAACGTAACGTAATAGTGCCGATCCGAAGTAGAGGGTGGAGGACTTCTTAAGTTCTTAGTTCAAGGGTGGATTACTTCGGCTTCGGCCAACACTATTCTTTAGTGTTGTAGTACTTTCTTCTTTGTTTGATTGTTGACCAGACTAGATAACTCCCGTCTTGTTATTAGTCTGTTGTGTGAAACGCTAGTACCGAGTTCTTGTATACCCCGTTATAGCAGATAGAACTCTGGAGGGTAGTGGCGTTTTTTGTTCGGCTGGCAGTACTCTGGGGTTGGGATCGTGTGTTTCCGTTGTGGCAGCGAGCCATACTCGAGTCCTGTGTAAGAGCCCTAGTGTACCCGAGTGCCCGGTCGTAACAAATGGCGACCTTGCTTAGGATTTTGTGAACAGTATAATTTTTTGCAGAGTTGTACAACATTTGTTTGTTCGTACTTTAGCGTACATATTGAAGAATATTTTTTTTTGTAAGGCAATTAGGAGAGCATTTAAGAGACTCCAGTTAATTTAGTAATTAGTGCTTACATAAGGGAGTTTAACACTTTTGTCTCGAGAATTTTTTGTGAACTTCAGTATGTCGTGCCCTAGTATTGACGAGGAGCGAGAGATGCCATTTGAGGAGGTGCCGTTAGTAACTAGTGAGGAGGATGCTAGACTTTTTGTGAGTAAGCAGTACCATGTGACGGAGGAGAGGCTGACTGGGGTGAATGTTTATGGCTTGCACCTGATAGCCAAGGTTTTGGGTCTATCCAATGTGGGAGGGATGTCCAAGGGGGAGCTGATTTCCTGGGTGTTGCGTGGGCGACATGGGGTTTCGGAGGAGAGGGCGTTTGGGGGGGTTCCTCCCCAGATCCCCTCTTACTCGACTCCCACAGTGCCGTCCACTCAGTTGCCGGAGGTTAGCACTCTCCCACAGAGGGATGAGAATTGGAAGATTGGAGTGCCCTCGGGCGGTGCGTATGGTGGTTCCCCAGTTCTTGCCCCCCCTCCTTCAGTAGTGGCAGCTCCCTCTTCCTGCCTGTCTCCAGATATGATATTTAGACTTGAGCTTGCTAAAATTGAGGCCGAGGCTGAGACCAGGAGGCAGGAGAATGAGACTAGGAGGCATGAGATTGAGGCTAGGAAGCAGGAGAAGCAGCATGAGATTGAGGCGGAGAATGAAACCAGGAGGCATGAGGCTGAGCTTAGGTACGACTCAGAGAAATATTGTGCTCAAATAGATTTAGATAAGACTCGTGCAGAATCGACAGGGACTCGGATGGGCCGTGAGGGCCAAGTAAGAGAACAGTCCTTGTCCCACTTAGTCAAATTGGTGCCGGCATTTAGTGAAACTGAAGTCACAGAATTTTTTAATCGTTTTGAGAAGAAGTGTAGGGAGCATAATTGGCCTGAAGAGAAGTGGGCAGCTCTGGTCTCCTCAAGACTTACGGGTAAGGGTCTGAAGGCTTATGATGCACTACCTTTAGAGTCTTGCATTGACTACCCAGTATTGAAGAGAGCTGTCCTACGGGCATACGAGTTGCAACCAGAAACATATCGATTGAAGTTTCGGGGTGTTACGAAGACTAGGGAGGCGACCTTTCTTGAACATGCCCGGGACTTAAAAGATGCACTTGCTAACTGGACACGTTCTGAGAAAGCTGAGACGGCCGAACAGTTGACTGAGCTGTTTCTGCTCGAGCAGTTTTATAAGTGTACTGGTGCAGATATGACTTTAACTATTAAAGAAAAGAACCCTAAAACTCTACAGGAGGCAGCTGAGATGGCTGACCTCCGGCTATCACTAATTCGTGGGTGCGGGTCTGCCCAGCGTAGTGAGGCAGGTAACAAGGGGCGTGACGCCCCACCCCCCCGAGTTGGTGATATACATTATGCAAACAAGTACAAGAGCTATGATACCAAGACTGACCACAAGACTAGCACCGTCCCATTTAAGAAGGGGCCGGGCCCTTCCCAGTACCAAGGGAAGCCCAGAGGGGAGTTGGAGTGTTATCATTGTCATGAAAAGGGGCACTTTGCAAGAGTCTGTCCTAGCAAACCACCTACAGCAGCTGTGTCTTTGGCCTGCAACATTGGTGTGTCTCCGAAGTTTTCTGAGTTTGCCCGGGGCAGTTCGTCAGAGGCTGAGGCACAGCCAATGCAGAAGCACCTGGGAGGCTCGAACCCTGCTCAGGATGTTTTTTGCGACCATAGAGGACGGGGTTGCGTGATGTGGGCGGGGCGCAAGCATGGAGTAGAGGTCTTGCGTGATACAGGTGCTTCCCAGACTCTGATGAATAACTTGACTGGCTACCCTATAAATGCGGCTCGGGTGGTAGTGGTGCAGGGTATTAATGCAACTCGGTCATACCCGCTGGTGCGGTTGGAGGTGGATGGTGTGACACGTGAATTGGATGTCGGGATTGTGGAGAAACTGCCAGTGGAGGGCGTCGACCTTCTTCTCGGCAACGACTTTGCAATGCCCGCTTCTGAGGTTCTACCCTTAGTCGTTGCCGAGAGGACGGCCGACGTGAGTAGGGAAGAGCAAGAGTGTGTCGAGCGGTGCCAGGCAGAACCCATGGCGTGTGCTGTCACCCGAGCTCGGGCAGCTAAAGTGTCACAGCCTAGTCCTCCGTCTTCAGACCAGCAGAGGAACGATCAACAGGAGGAGGCTAAAGCTGGAGTTGGTTTTAAGAGTTTTGACTCGGCGGCTCTCCTGGGTGATTCAGTATTGGCACCTATGTTAGAGTCTGGAGAGGCCCCAGGACCTGTCACAGCTAGTGAGGAGGTAGGGCCGGAAGAGACTCCGGGGCAGCAACGTTGCACACGGAGAGAAAAAAGGGTTGCTCAGTTTGATATTGGGGGAGGACTTGGGTTGCTTCGGAAGCATCTAGACAGGGTGGTTCCCTCAGATATTTGTAAACTGCAGTTGGAGGATCCGGAAGTTCAGAAGTGTGGTAATGGTGCTGTCGAGATCAAACACGAGGACGGGGAAGCATGTCATGTGAACCTGTTGGAGGAGTTTGTGAGGCAACCACCTGAGCAGCCTACTGTCCCTGCGTTGGTCTGCCGCGGCCAAGGTGGAGAAGGAGAGGGGGGCAGTAGGGCACAGGTGGAGGAGAGTAGGGATTGTTATGTCTCGGCGGAGCCGTGGGCGGGGGACACGAGTCTGGTGGCTGTGGAAGCGCTAGAGCACCTGCCTGAGCAGCAGTGTGCAGCACTCCAGCACCAGCTCGGTTCATACCCCACTGGTCGTGCCGAGCCCCTGAGTCTCACAACTCGGGCGGTGCAAGATGTTCCACGGGCAGGTCACGTGACTGTTGAAAGACCGTTAGCCTCGTTGTTTCGGTGGTTTAAGGTGGGCGACGAGGCTTTGGCATGGTTGCCAGGTCAGGGTCGACCCATGGCTGCCAAGGGTGGTGGTCAAAAGGAGGACATTGAGCAGATTGGTAAGGTCGGCTGTGGTATCGCAGTGCCCGGTCGTCGCATAGCCTCCCAATGCTGCTCTAGTCTAAGGCAACAGCCCTACCATAGACCGACTGTATCTGGCCATGTCGCTGAAAGCGGTGATGCTGCGCAGGCAGATGTCGTCACAAGGAATGCGGGGGTGCGCATGTACGGTATCGGCGGGGAAGCCTTAGCAATAATGAACTGTGGGAGTGACTGCACGGGTGGTACTGATTGTCCCTCTCATGACCTGGCTGTTCTAGGGACGAAGGTGGAGAAGGAGGGAGACTACAGGTTAGAAGCTGCGGTCTCGGCTGGGTTGTGGGAGGGCACTAGGCATGTTGTTTGTGGAGACAGTGCAAGGCAGTTATTTACTAGGCTATGGCAGTACTTTCGCATGTTTGTTGCTTCTCCAGGCCTGATGTACGGGGTAGAATCCGACATGCAGGCTGGAGATAGTGCAAGGCTCAGTTTAATTCCCTACCGTATAAATCCTGCTCGACAGCCTATGGTGCAAGCAGAGCTGGATTACGTGTGGACGAAGGGTCTGAGGGATAAGGAATGTCGTGAGTGGTCATTGCTTGTAACTTTGTCCGAGCGTGCTAAAGAGGTATGTGGTTTTGTTGTGGACGGGAGTACCTACCAGTGCAATGTTATGCCTGACGGACTTAAGAATGCACTAGCAACGTTTCAGAACCTGATGAATGAAAGTGAAAAGGACGATGATGCGCTGGGGCATTTCGAGGTCTATGTTCCAGCCTATGGTCCGGTTGTTGTAGTTTACCCAGATCATCACCCTCTCAAGATCTTGGACCAGTTTCACAATCGGAATATGAGGCTGACCAGGTGGTCACTAAGGTTATTGGTATATAACCTGGACATACGCCATATTGCCGGTTGTGACAACGTGGTTGCAGATGGTCGTTCAAGGGTATATGATCCTGGGTAGATTGACACACGGGTAGCCTCCTGCTTTAGTTTGAATAGTATTTTGCGCTTGGTGCTTGTTGGCTCGCGGTTGTAGCCCAGCGTATTGGGTCGTAAAGCAGGATTGTTGAGCGTTTGGTATAGAAGAAAATAGGCTGCCCTTATAGTGCAGCCGGAAAAAACATATTAAAATATAAAAATCATATAAAAACTCTTTCTTTTTTTATATAGATAATTGTATAAGTTTGTCATAGCCTATAGAGTTTGAGTAGTCCACGAACTATCAAACGGCTGAGCTGCTGTAAGCTCGCTCTGGGAGCATGATATTATGTCTTACTATTGTTGGGAGAGGAGTTATGAAATGTGAATTTTTTTTTTTTATAAGATGTGTTTTAGTGATAAACTCAGCGTTGTTTTAGTGCCATGCGGTCGCTGGGTGTGAGGGGTTTGATGGGGTTCTGTATATCAGATTTTAGCTCAGGGTTGAGCAAGTAAAATCTTGGGGGAGGTGTGACGCATGTCGAGTATGAGCATGCTGTACAGAACGCCCAGTCAGGCCCCACTCTCGCTAGGATCGTCAGGGCAGGAACTTTGGCTGTAGTCTGTGTAGAGTTTCCTAACTTAGTTTATGTGAGCCGTTGTACTATAAGTATTATAAATATGTATTTTGTTTTCATCTGAGTCAACGAGTTCTATTTTATATCATTAGTTATAAGTATTGTGTGTGGGACTTATATGTAATGATGAGAGGAGAGAGAGAGAGATATTACGTAACGGGGAACAGTGAGTGCGCCACGCTGCAGGTAGGCCTAATTCCCTCCTCCCTCCTCCTTCTAAGCGCGTGGGAAATCCTTTGTCGATCCCAGATTGAGAGAGAATATTACGTAATGATTGCTAGTGGGCGGTCCTTAAGTAGTTTGAGATATGCCGCTAGAGGGCCGAGTATAAAAAGAGAGGTTCTTGCCACCATTCTTCAGAACTCATCAGGCAGAGCGACTTCTCATATCCCTTGCAACTATCCATATTCTTCCGACTGATGTGAACTTTCCCTACTCTCTGTACCGCCTACCTTCTTCTTTTCCCGAACCCTTTTTTAACCTCAATGACCCCTTTGGTGCAGATTTAGTCAGCCAAAGTATTGTCGCTTGAGTTCTCACGAGATAAGTGCCTGTTAGATAGCCTATTTTTGGAAGGGTTAACTAGAATAGGATTGATTGATGTTTGTTGCACTCGTATATGCATTTCCCTGTGTGCGATTATTCATGTTCCTGTTTTCTGCTGGTTTAGGCAATGCTAGACTGGGATAGGGTTTCTGAGTTGTGATTTCCTATGAGTACTAGGTTGCGGTTGAACCAGTACAATTGCAACGGAGACGTGGAACGCCTAGGTGGTCTTTCTGACTGTGTACCGTGGGAGTTTAGCACTGTGTTGCGAGTGAGGGCTTTTGCCTCGGCCACCCAACACTGTGCTATCTCATTTGCTTGACTTTGAGAGGATCGCCAGGAGAGAACCAGATACTAGTGATCTGGATCTCTCAAGAGAGCATCCCGTCAATTAACGTAATTTGGCCGCACAGTCTTAAGGACCTCGCTAGGCTACGAGCCGCTTGCTCAGCCATTGTCTCTTAACCTTATGTGTCCCAGCTAGACTTTGCTCGACCAGCAGATACAGCATAGTATTGAAGCTTCTCCTTATGTATATTATTGTTGATGCACTATTGATTTCATGTGTGGCACGCTTAGCTACTTCAGAGATTAGTGGCCCACGAGCACAATCTTAGTAGGCTATTGCCAGTGCATTGTCGGAGTACTTCTTCTTAATGTTTGCCATTTACTATTGTTTATTCTTATAATTCTTCTTATGTCAATTTAAAGCCTTTAATTACCAGTGAGTTATTCATTAAATTGCTGTTCAAAATCCGATACTTACTTCTTATGAGTATTCGAGAAGCATCTAACTTATCAGAAGATTCCTTGCTTGATGCTCGAGGACTATTGTTTAACGTAACGTAATAGTGCCGATCCGAAGTAGAGGGTGGAGGACTTCTTAAGTTCTTAGTTCAAGGGTGGATTACTTCGGCTTCGGCCAACACTATTCTTTAGTGTTGTAGTACTTTCTTCTTTGTTTGATTGTTGACCAGACTAGATAACTCCCGTCTTGTTATTAGTCTGTTGTGTGAAACGCTAGTACCGAGTTCTTGTATACCCCGTTATAGCAGATAGAACTCTGGAGGGTAGTGGCGTTTTTTGTTCGGCTGGCAGTACTCTGGGGTTGGGATCGTGTGTTTCCGTTGTGGCAGCGAGCCATACTCGAGTCCTGTGTAAGAGCCCTAGTGTACCCGAGTGCCCGGTCGTAACAAAAGCATATTCGTTCTTTCTCCTCTTCCATTTCCCAAAAAATTGGTCTGCTTCGCAAGGTTTATAAAACATTTGCTTGTGACGCCACAGTTATCAAGTCTTTTTATGCTTTTATTTTGCCACATTTCGAGTACTGCTCACCTGTCTGGTTGTCAGCAGCTGACTGCCATCTCATGTTGCTTGACAGGTCGCTAAATTCCATCAGTTTTATTCTACCTAATTTGTCTCTTGATCTGTGTCATCGACGTAAAGTTGGTGCCCTTAGTCTTTTATTTAAAGTTTTTAACAACCCTCAGCATCCCTTACATGGGGTTCTGCCTGGGCCCTATGTCCGGCTCGTGCAACTAGATTCACAAGCAATCTTAATTATCTTGCCATGAGCCGTGTTAATTTTTCTACTACACAGTTTTCACGGTGTTTTGTGCCGGCCATGGTTGACTTGTGGAATAAGTTGCCAAATGAGCTAGTCAATTCAGCTAATATCTCCATTTTTAAGTCTAGAGTTAATGCTTTTTTGCAGCATTAATTCTAATTTTTAAACTTATTTTATTCTATTTGATTGTATTATATTTAAGCTTGATATCCTCCACTGCATAATATGTTATCTGTGTTTAATATGTGTATATGTACAGTACAGTATACAGTGTATGTTTTTATTTTTTCCTAAGTTGCCATAGTCTCTCTCCAGTGCCTCCGGGTGTTTTGTGTGGATTGATCTTGATGGTGTTTCTGCACCCTGGTTGGAGACTTCGGCATCTCATATAATAATAATAATAAAGATGCATGGGCACAATGTCCCCTTGTGCAGAGCAAAAGGCTGTGTGGGATAAGGAACCCACAGAGACGGTTGAGCACACCTAACTTCTGGGAAGCTGTTTCGGCAAGAGTGGTGATATGGTCTTTCCAAAAATGATTAGCAGAAAAAGAGACACCAAGAATATTGATGGAAGACAAAGGGTTGATTTGTGTGCTGTGGTGAGAACTAATTACAACTAATTAAGGGAGCCCACCTCGCTTTGTCTATCTGTCTCTCCCTCATTCTTTGGCTTGTATCCATTCTGCCCCATTCTGCTTACTGTTTTAAGACTTTTACCCCCATCCAGGTGTCAATGTTTTCCTGGCGAGCGGTAGCGAGCCAGCATATATATATTTTTGTTTTGACAGCAAGCTAAATTTGTAAATTTTTCGATAGAAATATGTGTCCGGCGAAGCTGGGTTTCTCCATGCAATGCTGGCTCGCTATCGCTCCCCAAGAAGAAATCGACACCTGGATGGGGATAAACGTCTTAAAACAGTTGGCTGAATGGGGCCAAATGGATACAAGTCAGAGAAAGAGAGAAAATGAGAAAAGATAAAACAAAAGCCGGTGACCCACCATAAGGAAGTGGGAGATAGATAGATAAAGACATATACTGTAGAGAGAGTAGGGTGGTGGGGAGGGGAGGGGGTGATGCATTAAGAGAGTGATGATGCCAGTACCGGAACCTGGATAACGGTAAACGGTAGCGGGTGTAACGGGAAGAAAGGCGGGGGAGGGGGGGGGGGGGAGGAGGAGGAGAGGAGGGGGGGGCGGGAAATGAGTGGAAGGAGGGAGGGGGAGGGAGGAGGAGAGGAGGGAGGAGAGGAGGGAGGGGGGAAATGAGTGGAAGGAGGGAGGAGGAGAGGAGGGTGGGGGGAGGAGGAGAGGAGGGGGGGAAATGAGTGGAAGGAGGGAGGGGGAGGGAGGAGGAGAGGAGGGTAAATGAGTGGAAGGAGGGAGGGGGAGGAGAGGAGGGTGGGGAATGAGTGGAAGGAAGGCGGGGGAGGGAGGAGGTGAGGAGGGTGGGGGAGAAATGAGTGGAAGGAGGGAGGAGGAGGATGGGGGAAATTAGTGGAAGGAAGGAGGGGGAGGGGGAATGAGTGTAGGGAGGGGGATGGGTGGAGGCTCCCTAGGGGTTAAGGGGTAGGGTTAAGCCGGTATCACACGAGAGCTTTTTCCCTCAACATTTATCCTTAACACTGGTCTGGCAGCTTATGGGGTAAACATTTAGATTAATTCGGTTACCTAAATTCATCTATCATCAGTCTAGTTCCCGATACCAGGGCATAATACTCCAGATGGTATAGTCGCGCTAATAAGTGATGTCTCGGCACCAAGTATATTTTGATCAATAATTTATATCAGCAATATCTAAGCTTCATTTCTTCATATCGAGTGAAATATACAAACATGTTCCTACACTTACCCACCCTATTCAACATCTGACAGACATTAATACGGCACAGAGCAAGCCAAACGTAATGACAGGTGGGACATGACTTATTAGCGCGACCGTACCTTTGATAAGTATTATTGTTTAACCCCTTCAGTGCCGGTCATGTCCTCTTCATTACATCCTGACAGAGATTAAGCGATTATATTCAGCTTAGGAAGGACGTCTGCCAATACAAAAGGCTCCACACTACCTCAATTAATCCTTTAAGTTACCGTATATCCTTCCTACGCTTAACCCTTTCAAGCTCTGACGCGTTTTAGCAGTTTATTTTGGCTATCATTAGAAGATTTTATGCAGCTTAGGAAGGATTTGTGGGTATTAAAAGGGTATATACTATCTCAATCAACCCTTTGACTTCCATATACCGTTACTAACCTGAATACAATCGTCTAATAGTAGCCATAAAACAGAACAGAAACGCGTATTGGAGCTTGAAAGGGTTAAAACAGTAGGCTGAATGTTGCTGAATGGATACAAGCCTAAGAGAGAGGGAGACAAAAAGAACAACAAGCGAGGTGGGCTCCCTTAATTGTACGTAGTTTAAAAAGTGCCTCCATCAATTAACAGGCTTCGAACTATCTCACTTAACCCTTTTACTACCACAGCTCCTTCTTAGGCTGCACAAAACCGTCCCAAAATAGCAAGTAATAAATGAAAAGTCGTCTCCGGAACAGAAGGGGTTAATGACCAATGCACACTATGACGGCAGGTGTACTCTGTTTACGGAGAGCGCTTTTATGGGGGTAGTACTCGCTTTTTATGGACCCCCTTCTCCCTAATGTTTACCATATTAGTTGAAATTATAAGACGTTCGGCCCATTAGTTTAACGATTTTAACACCTTTCACCCCAATTCGTTGTCAATCTTACGACCTTTCGTGCCATTTAGGTGTCGATTTTTTCCTGACGAGAGATAGCGAGCCTCTAATTTTAGAAGGAATCGGCCTTCGGCCGGGACATTTTTCTACCGAAAAATGTACAAACTTATCTTGGAAGAGGGTCTAGTGGGTGTTTTTCTAAGCTTGATGGAGGTGTAGCGAGGAAACTCAAAAATAAATATATAGACCAAAAACCAACCACTACCCCGGGAGAGAGAGAGAGAGAGAGAGAGGAAGTAGTTGAGTGAGAACCGTCTGGAGTCACTGGCACACATTACTAAGGCCAATTATTGTCACAATTATCCACAACTCTAAATCTGGGAGCTTCTGGAATATACTTTTACTAAAATTCGGGCATCTACAATAGTCTACCTTCAGTCTAGTTGTCATTTTCAGTGCAAATATAAATAAAAACTGTTGCCAGAATGAAGTTGCGGATCTAAAGTTGCTGCAAAACTATCTCGTGTAATTCCCCGTTATTAGAAGCGGTAGTGGTGGTGGTGTAGGTAGGCTTGTAAGGTAAACGGTGTATTCCAGTGTTGCCAATTTACCTACTTTCCCGCTAAATCTAGAGGTATTTCCTTCGATCTAGAGGCAAATTTTGACATCTAGAGGTATAAATTCAGCGATATCCAGGAGATTTCAGCCATATTAGAGCGATATTCCAGAGATTGTGGTATTATTCTAGCGATTTCAGGCATTTCTTTACTATCTAGCGGACTTGATTTGGTAACCATGAAACGGTATACTCGTAACTCGTAGTCGTCACTCGTCAGTATACCTACTCAGTGTTGCTCCGGGCGTCATGCGGGGAGGTTGTGCGTGATGTTGACTACGCTGCGTCGACGGCGTGGCGGCCTTCTCTACCTCCTGTCCTCCCTCTCCCTACTGCTCTTCGGCTTCCTCACCACCTCTTCCAAGAACTTCAAGTTAAGCACTTTGAGCGGCGCATCGCTACCCTGGCAAACCATTGATTACGACGAATACGGATGCGGTTGTCCACGGTCCGGTCCGCCAATTAGGGCTTCCGAAGATGAGTCCCTGTGTAGTGATTGGTCGACCAGCCGGGGGTCAGGTCAGAGGGTGGTGTCATATACGGTGTACGGGGATATGAACAAACGATCCATCCACAGGCAGTACTTTGCCACCATAGAAGACAGGCTTCAGGACGTACAAAAATACTATGAAGGTTAGTAACTTTATATTGTATCATTCGTGGCTTCTAATACATAGGTATATATATATATATATATATATATATATATATGTGTGTGTGTGTGTGTGTGAGAGAGAGAGAGAGAGAGAGAGAGAGAGAGGAAGTGTCTAATTAAGGCGGTATCGTGGCCGTACTTTTCTTGATGTACGAAACAATTGTGAAAGTTGGTTGGTTGGTGTCATAGCCTATACTGTATACAGTAGCTGTCAACATGTGAATGGTGGGCGTCCTACTTTATTGGTTCCTCTGTTGCAGGGTGTCAAATCCAAAACCGAAATCCATTAGTAGGCAGTGTCCACCAACCTTTAACTGTTTTCGTGGTGCGATGTATAAGGTGTTGATTTTCGGTGTGAGCATCCTGGGTTCGAGTCCACGGACTGCCACATGTGTTTGTAAATTTCATTAATCGATTTTAGGAGTATGGTTGGTTGTTGGAAGGAACATAATAAATGTTTAGTCTTTATTATTGTATATGTATAGCCCAAATTGTGGTTTATAGTCCAAATGTTGTCTTTGGAAGTGATAACATGTCCAAAGCAATGCTAGTTCATGATAGTGTTCGTGTATTCTTCTCACAATGTTAGTTCATGATAGTGTTCGTGTATTCTTCTCACAATGCTAGTTCATGTTAGTGTTCGTGTATTCTTCTCACAATGTTAGTTCATGATAGTGTTCGTGTATTCTTCTCACAATGTTAGTTCATGATAGTGTTCGTGTATTCTTCTCACAATGCTAGTTCATGTTAGTGTTCGTGTATTCTTCTCACAATGTTAGTTCATGATAGTGTTCGTGTATTCTTCTCACAATGTTAGTTCATGATAGTGTTCGTGTATTCTTCTCACAATGTTAGTTCATGATAGTGTTCGTTGTATTCTTCTCACAATGTTAGTTCATGATAGTGTTCGTGTATTCTTCTCACAATGTTAGTTCATGATAGTGTTCGTGTATTCTTCTCACAATGCTAGTTCATGATAGTGTTCGTGTATTCTTCTCACAATGTTAGTTCATGATAGTGTTCGTGTATTCTTCTCACAATGCTAGTTCATGATAGTGTTTGTGTACTTCTCACAATGCTAGTTCATGATAGTGTTCGTGTATTCTTCTCACAATGCTAGTTCATGATAGTGTTTGTGTATTCTTCTCACAATGCTAGTTCATGATAGTGTTCGTGTATTCTTCTCACAATGCTAGTTCATGATAGTGTTCGTGTATTCTTCTCACAATGCTAGTTCATGATAGTGTTCGTATATTCTTCTCACAATGCTAGTTCATGATAGTGTTCGTGTACTTCTCACAATGCTAGTTCATGATAGTGTTCGTGTATTCTTCTCACAATGCTAGTTCATGATAGTGTTCGTGTACTTCTCACAATGCTAGTTCATGATAGTGTTCGTGTATTCTTCTCACAATGTTAATTCATGATAGTGTTCGTGTATTCTTCTCACAATGTTAGTTCATGATTGTGTTCGTGTATTCTTCTCACAATGCTAGTTCATGATAGTGTTCGTGTATTCTTCTCACAATGTTAGTTCATGATAGTGTTCGTGTATTCTTCTCACAATGCTAGTTCATGATAGTGTTCGTGTATTCTTCTCACAATGCTAGTTCATGATAGTGTTTGTGTATTCTTCTCACAATGCTAGTTCATGATAGTGTTCGTGTATTCTTCTCACAATGCTAGTTCATGATAGTGTTCGTGTATTCTTCTCACAATGCTAGTTCATGATAGTGTTTGTGTACTTCTCACAATGCTAGTTCATGATAGTGTTCGTGTATTCTTCTCACAATGCTAGTTCATGATAGTGTTCGTGTACTTCTCACAATGCTAGTTCATGATAGTGTTCGTGTATTCTTCTCACAATG
Organism: Lithodes maja; assembly: GCA_037953745.1. Classification (NCBI taxonomy): domain Eukaryota; kingdom Metazoa; phylum Arthropoda; class Malacostraca; order Decapoda; family Lithodidae; genus Lithodes; species Lithodes maja. Next base: position 8,626 of record JBAKBP010030569.1, on the reverse strand, counting down.
TTAGTTCATGATAGTGTTCGTGTATTCTTCTCACAATGCTAGTTCATGATAGTGTTTGTGTATTCTTCTCACAATGCTAGTTCATGATAGTGTTCGTGTACTTCTCACAATGCTAGTTCATGATAGTGTTTGTGTATTCTTCTCACAATGCTAGTTCATGATAGTGTTCGTGTACTTCTCACAATGCTAGTTCATGATAGTGTTCGTGTATTCTTCTCACAATGCTAGTTCATGATAGTTTTCGTGCATTCTTCTCACAATGCTAGTTCATGATAGTGTTCGTGTATTCTTCTCACAATGCTAGTTCATGATAGTGTTCGTGTATTCTTCTCACAATGCTAGTTCATGATAGTTTTCGTGCATTCTTCTCACAATGCTAGTTCATGATAGTGTTCGTGTATTCTTCTCACAATGCTAGTTCATGATAGTTTTTGTGCATTCTTCTCGCAATGCTAGTTCATGATAGTGTTCGTGTATTCTTCTCACAATGTTAGTTCATGATAGTGTTCGTGTATTCTTCTCACAATGTTAGTTCATGATAGTGTTTGTGTATTCTTCTCACAATGCTAGTTCATGATAGTGTTTGTGTATTCTTCTCACAATGCTAGTTCATGATAGTGTTCGTGTACTCACAATGCTAGTTCATGATAGTGTTCGTGTATTCTTCTCACAATGTTAGTTCATGATAGTGTTCGTGTATTCTTCTCACAATGTTAGTTCATGATAGTGTTCGTGTATTCTTCTCACAATGCTAGTTCATGATAGTGTTCGTGTATTCTTCTCACAATGTTAGTTCATGATAGTGTTCGTGTATTCTTCTCACAATGCTAGTTCATGATAGTGTTCGTGTATTCTTCTCACATCTATTTCCTCTCTTCTTTATCAAGGGCTTAGAATCTCCTACTTCAGTTTTAGGGTTAGGCCGGCTGGTGTCACACGAGCCCTTTTTCCGAGCAATTGTATGCTGGCAGCTTCAAAATATATGATCCATAACAATTAAACTACCTAACATAATCTACCTTTAATCTAGTTTCTGATTCCAATGCGAAATAGCCTTAAAATACTACGAGAAAAATCTTGCTCATCGCAAATTGCCGGAAAAATTACTCGTGTTACATTGGCTTTAGGGTCGGTCCTTTCGTGACACTCGCTGCCTGACTGATTGCCACACGGATTGACTGACTCACAGATTGGGAAACAGACTGACCGATTGAATCTAACTGCATCTTCATTTAGTACAATCATGAGCAACTTCATAGGTATATACCCTAGGATTGTACTTTGAAACACGCTGATGTCAATATTCTCAATCAAATTTGGCAATCATTATCAATATGAACTAGAAGGAACAATTTAATGAAGAAATAATAACCATTAGCCTGTATCCAAGCTCTTTCTATGCAAGGGGTTGTCAGATAATACACTTTGCTTATCTACTTTAACTCTTTAAGGGGGGATGGACGTATTTATTTCCTCATTTGCTCTTTCCATTCACATATGCATAGCCTACGTGAGTTGCAGTTGGGATGTGTGTACATGCTTAGATTGATATGCAGGATTCGAAGTTACATATAAATCGTAGGCAGTGTCCACCATTCTTTATCTGTCTTCTTGGCGCAATGCATAAGGTGTTGATTTTCGGTGTGAGCGTCCTGGGTTCGAATCCACGGACTGCCACATGTGTTTGTAATATTTCATTAATCGATTTTAGGAGTAGAGTTGGTTGTTGGATAGAACATAATAATTATGGATCTTTTTATTTTAGTTTTTAGTTTACTCCACATAGACCTCCGTCAAGCTTACCCCCCCTCTCTTACCCCCTCGCTTACCCCCCCCCCCGCCCCCCCTCCGCCAGACCCTCCTTCAAGATAAATGTGTACATTTTGCGATAGAACAATGTCCCGGCCAAAGACCGGTTCCTCTTATATTACAGCCTCTCTATCGCTCACCAAGAAAATATCGACACCTAAATTATACGAACAGAATTAATATTGATAAAGAAATGGGGCGAAAGGTTTTAAAATCGCCAAACTTATGGGAAGCACGTCATAAAATTTGTAAACTAATGGTGCTAAACATGAGGAAGAAGGGAGACCAGAAAAACGACCCATCTCCTTTTAAGCTACATGCCAGTTCTTCATTGTAACATTGCTTGCACTGGATTGTTTTATGCAGCTTAGGATGGACTTCTAACAAATTAAAACGGTAATTTATATCCCAATTACACCATTGATTCCCACAGACCCTTTCTAAACTTAATCTATCTATCTATCTATCTATATGCTCAGGCCCAATCCCCATTTTGGGGGTAGCCGACTCAAGACAGAGCAAGAACAGGGAAAACACAAAAACAACATAAATCAAAAAATAAACACAGATAAACTTAATAAAAATCGTTTAACCCGTTCAGTACCAGGGACGTCCTTAGTATCATGTTCTGGTAACTATTAGACGATTTTATTCAGCTTAGGAAGGACCTCTAGCAATAATAAGGCTTCAAACTATCTCAACCAACCCTTTTAACTACCACAGAGCCTTCCTAAGCTACATAATACGGTTTAAATGTAGCTAGAATAAAATATAGGACAGGTCCCCGGTACAGTCGATCAAGTAAGTGATGTCGCGGCACCAAGTATATTTCGATCAATAATTGGTATCAGCGCTATCTAAGCTTTAATTCATCGTTTCGAGTGAGATATACTAACATGTTACTATCTTTACAAGCCCTATTCAACATCTGACAGACATTAATACAGCATACAGCGAGGAAAACGTAATGACAGTGGAATCACGACTTATTTGACCAACCGTACAATCGCGCTAATAAGTGATGTCTCGGCACCAAGTATATTTTGATCAATAATTATTGGTATCCGCAATATCAAAGCTTCATTTCTTCATATCGAGTGAAATATACAAACATGTTCCCACACTTACCCACCCTATTCAACATCTGACAGACATTAATACAGCACACAGCGAGCAAAACGTAATGACAGCAGAGACACGACTTATATGACCAACCGTACACTGAAAGGGTTAATAATAGCCATAATGCAGTAAGATATGAGATGGCTGCTAGTCCAACATCTGCGCTCACCTCTTGACGCCTGCATGGCCACACGGAAACTAATACGTATATTATACAGTCATGCATTTTTGAAGCACTATTATCATTGGTTATACTGTAGTTCTATGTATAATATTGGCAGTTTTTGAGTTTGTTCCCTAGACCTCCATCAAGCTTATTACACCCTCTTTCAAGATAACTTTGTACATTTTTCGGGAGAAAAATTTCCCGGCCTAAGGCCGGTTACTCTTATATTGCAGGCTCGCTATCGCTCGCCAGGAAAAATCGACACCTAAATGGCACAAAACGTCTTAACGTTGACAGAAATGGGGCGAAGGTTCATATAATCGCCAAACTAATGGAACGAACGTCTTAACATCTCAAAAACAATGGGGCTAAACAGGAGGGAGAGAGGGGTCCAGAAAAAAAAAACCCACAATCCCTCAAGTGGCCATCTCCCGTTAAGATCCCTAAGTGTCTCCTCCAAGCTGTAAGTTAGTTCAGTCATTTAACCCTTTCGGTGGAGCAGGACGTATTATTCCTTCATCAGAGGCTGGATAACAGTAGACCATTTCATGAGGAGGGGATCACCTTCTTGTTTTTCTCTTTTTCTCTCGTTTTCTGGCTGGTATCCATTCGGCCCCATTCAGCCTACTGTTTTAAGACGTTTATCCCCATCCAGGTGTCGATTTCTTCCTGGCGAGCGATAGCGAGCCAGCAATATATGAAGAAATGCATTTTCGATAGAAAAATGTTTCGGCTGAAGGCCGGTTCCTCTTAAATTACAGGCTCGCTATCGCTCGCCAGGAAAAAATCGACACCTAAATGGCACGAAAGATCTTAAAATTGTTAACAAAATGGGGCGAAAGGTGTTAAATTCGCCAAACTAATGGGCCGAACGTTTTAAAATCTTAAAACTATTGGGGCTAAACATGAGGAAGAAGATGGACCAGAAAAACGACCCATCTCCCAGTTGTTTTTTCGAGTCCTCCTCCTCCCTCATGTTTAGCTCTATTTGTTATGAGATTTAAAGACATTCGCCCCATTCGTTTGTCGATTTTCAGGCCTTTTGCCCCATTTATTTTCCAATATTAAGACCTTTCGTGCCATTTAGGTGTCGATTTTTTTCTTGGCGAGCGATAGCGAGCCTGTATTTTAAGAGGAATCGGCCTTCGGCCGGGACATTTTTCTACCGAAAAATGTACACATTTATACCGAAGGGGGTCTTGTGGGTGTTTTTTTAAGTTTGATAGAGGTTTAGAGAACAAACTAAACCCCTTCCTTAAACCATTAAGCCGAACCAGTAAATGTTGCTGCACAATACCGTCTGAGCTCCCTTAACTCACTATCACTCCACATTAATCATGAATGATGCACATTAGCGGGTCCATATGAACTACTCTGCTACTCTGGGGGTCGTGTATTATTCAAGATCCATCCTAGATTTTTGGACCTGGGCCTCGTGTTTGATTCATTGACGAATTTTGTATCTGTAGTCCTATTATACTGTAGTAGTTAATATATATATATATATATATATATATGTGGTCTATAAGATAAGTTGTTGTGTTTCAGATTATATACATATCTAACATAAATTTTATTATTCAAGCAGGTATTTATATATGTTGAAATAACTGTGAAAAGTTGACAGCCTGCATATAAACACCGTATGAGGAGGAGCACTTTATTGACAACGTTTCGCAGATACCTTCTTCAGGTCACTAACTCTATATAGTAGGTTTCTAACACGTAAGGGAGCCCACCTCGCTTGTTTTATCTTTCTCTCCCTCTCTCTTTTGCTTGTATCCATTCGGCCCCATTCAGCCTACTGTTTTAAAACGTTTACCCACACCCAGGTGTCAATATTTTCCTGGCGAGCGGTAGCGAGCCAGGAAATATATATTTTTGTTTTGACAGCAAGCTAAATTTTTATATTTTTCGATAGAAAAATGTCTCCGGCGAAGCTGGATTTTTCCATACAATGCTGGTTCGCTATCGCTCGCCAGGAAAAAATCGACACCTGGATAGGGATAAACGTCTTAAAACAGTTGGCTGAATGGGGCCGAATTGATACAAGCTAGGGAAAGAGAGAAAGAGAGAAAGATAAAAAAAAAAATAGCCGGTGACCCCCCTTAACCACCTGTAGAAGCTGTGAAACATTGTGAATAAAGTGCTCCTCCTCATATGGTGTATTGAGGTGTATTGAGGTATGTATGTATGTACTTTTAAACCAAGTGGCAGTTTACAATGAAACAGTGTGCCCTTTATTGCTTAATATCCACTTAAGTCTTAAGGGGAGATGGGTCGTTTTTATCTCGTCCCCCTTCTTCCTCATGTTTAGTCCCATTAGCTTTCAGATTTTAAGACGTTCGCCCCATTAGTTTGTCGATTTTAAAACCTTTCGTCCCATTTCTATATTAATATGAAGACCTTTCGTGCCATTTAGGTGTCGATTTTTTTTCCTGGCGAGCGTTAGCGAGGCTGTAATTTTAAGAAAAACCGACCTTCGGCCAGGACATTTTTCTATAGCAAAATGTACGGTACACACTTATCTTGAAGGGGGGTCTAGGGTAGTGCTTATCTTGAAGGGGGGTCTAGGGTAGTGCTTATCTTGAAGGGGGGTCTAAGGTAGTGCTTATCTTGAAGGGGGGTCTAAGGTAGTGCTTATCTTGAAGGGGGGTCTAGGGTAGTGCTTATCTTGAAGGGGGGTCTAGGGTAGTGCTTATCTTGAAAGGGGGTCTAGGGTAGTGCTTATCTTGAAGGGGGGTCTAGGGTAGTGCTTATCTTGAAGAGGGGTCTAGGGTAGTGCTTATCTTGAAGGGGGGTCTAGGGTAGTGCTTATCTTGAAGGGGGGTCTAGGGTAGTGCTTATCTTGAAGGGGGTCTAGAGTAGTGCTTATCTTGAAGGGGGGTCTAGGGTAGTGCTTATCTTGAAGGGGGGTCTAGGGTAGTGCTTATCTTGAAGGGGGGTCTAGGGTAGTGCTTATCTTGAAGGGGGGTCTAGGGTAGTGCTTATCTTGAAGGGGGGTCTAGGGTAGTGCTTATCTTGAAGGGGGGTCTAAGGTAGTGCTTATCTTGAAGGGGGGTCTAAGGTAGTGCTTATCTTGAAGGGGGTCTAGGGTAGTGCTTATCTTGAAGGGGGGTCTAGGGTAGTGCTTATCTTGAAAGGGGGTCTAGGGTAGTGCTTATCTTGAAGAGGGGTCTAGGGTAGTGCTTATCTTGAAGGGGGGTCTAGGGTAGTGCTTATCTTGAAGGGGGGTCTAGGGTAGTGCTTATCTTGAAGGGGGTCTAGGGTAGTGCTTATCTTGAAGGGGGGTCTAGGGTAGTGCTTATCTTGAAGGGGGGTCTAGGGTAGTGCTTATCTTGAAGGGGGGTCTAGGGTAGTGCTTATCTTGAAGGGGGGTCTAGGGTAGTGCTTATCTTGAAGGGGGGTCTAGGGTAGTGCTGATCTTGAAGGGGGTCTAGGGTAGTGCTTATCTTGAAGGGGGGTCTAGGGTAGTGCTTATCTTGAAGGGTCTAGGGTAGTGCTTATCTTGAAGGGGGGTCTAGGGTAGTGCTTATCTTGAACCGGGGTCTAGGGTAGTGCTTATCTTGAAGGGGGGTCTAGGGTAGTGCCTATCTTGAAGGGGGGTCTAGGGTAGTGCTTATAGTGAAGGGGGGTCTAGGGTAGTGCTTATCTTGAAGGGGGTCTAGAGTAGTGCTTATCTTGAAGGGGGGTCTAGGGTAGTGCTTATCTTGAAGGGGGGTCTAGGGTAGTGCTTATCTTGAAGGGGGATCTAGGGTAGTGCTTATCTTGAAGGGGGGTCTAGGGTAGTGCTTATCTTGAAGGGGGTCTAGGGTAGTGCTTATCTTGAAGGGGGTCTAGGGTAGTGCTTATCTTGAAGGGGGGTCTAGGGTAGTGCTTATCTTGAAGGGGGGTCTAGGGTAGTGCTTATCTTGAAGGGGGGTCTAGTGTAGTGCTTATCTTGAAGGGGGGTCTAGGGTAGTGCTGATCTTGAAGGGGGTCTAGGGTAGTGCTTATCTTGAAGGGGGGTCTAGGGTAGTGCTTATCTTGAAGGGGGGTCTAGGGTAGTGCTTATCTTGAAGGGGGGTCTAGGGTAGTGCTTATCTTGAAGGGGGGTCTAGGGTAGTGCCTATCTTGAAGGGGGGTCTAGGGTAGTGCTTATATTGAAGGGGGGTCTAGGGTAGTGCTTATCTTGAAGGGGGTCTAGAGTAGTGCTTATCTTGAAGGGGGGTCTAGGGTAGTGCTTATCTTGAAGGGGGGTCTAGGGTAGTGCTTATCTTAAAGGGGGGTCTAGGGTAGTGCTTATCTTGAAGGGGGGTCTAGGGTAGTGCTTATCTTGAAGGGGGGTCTAGGGTAGTGCTTATTTTGAAGGGGGGTCTAGGGTAGTGCGTATCTTGAAGGGGGGTCTATGGTAGTGCTTATCTTGAAGGGGGGTCTAGGGTAGTGCTTATCTTGAAGGGGGGTCTAGGGTAGTGCTTATCTTGAAGGGGGATCTAGGGTAGTGCTTATCTTGAAGGGGGTCTAGGGTAGTGCTTATCTTGAAGGGGGGTCTAGGGTAGTGCTTATCTTGAAGGGGGGTCTAGGGTAGTGCTTATCTTGAAGGGGGGTCTAGGGTAGTGCTTATCTTGAAGGGGGTCTAGGGTAGTGCTTATCTTGAAGGGGGGTCTAGGGTAGTGCTTATCTTGAAGGGGGGTCTAGGGTAGTGCTTATCTTGAAGGGGGGTCTAGGGTAGTGCCTATCTTGAAGGGGGGTCTAGGGTAGTGCTTATATTGAAGGGGGGTCTAGGGTAGTGCTTATCTTGAAGGGGGTCTAGAGTAGTGCTTATCTTGAAGGGGGGTCTAGGGTAGTGCTTATCTTGAAGGGGGGTCTAGGGTAGTGCTTATCTTAAAGGGGGGTCTAGGGTAGTGCTTATCTTGAAGGGGGGTCTAGGGTAGTGCTTATCTTGAAGGGGGGTCTAGGGTAGTGCTTATTTTGAAGGGGGGTCTAGGGTAGTGCGTATCTTGAAGGGGGGTCTATGGTAGTGCTTATCTTGAAGGGGGGTCTAGGGTAGTGCTTATCTTGAAGGGGGGTCTAGGGTAGTGCTTATCTTGAAGGGGGATCTAGGGTAGTGCTTATCTTGAAGGGGGTCTAGGGTAGTGCTTATCTTGAAGGGGGGTCTAGGGTAGTGCTTATCTTGAAGGGGGGTCTAGGGTAGTGCTTATCTTGAAGGGGGGTCTAGGGTAGTGCTTATCTTGAAGGGGGTCTAGGGTAGTGCTTATCTTGAAGGGGGGTCTAGGGTAGTGCTTATCTTGAAGGGGGGTCTAGGGTAGTGCTTATCTTGAAGGGGGGTCTAGGGTAGTGCGTATCTTGAAGGGGGGTCTAGGGTAGTGCTTATCTTGAAGGGGGGTCTAGGGTAGTGCGTATCTTGAAGGGGGGTCTAGGGTAGTGCTTATCTTGAAGGGGGGTCTAGGGTAGTGCGTATCTTGAAGGGGGGTCTAGGGTAGTGCTTTTTAAACTTGATGAAGGTAAAGCGAGTAAACTAAAAATATAAATGAATATATAAATATATAC